>JBCJKH010053300.1:0-13528 GCA_039877255.1 Loriculus beryllinus
AGAAAAGAAAAGAAAAGAAAAGAAAAGAAAAGAAAAGAAAAGAAAAGAAAAGAAAAGAAAAGAAAAGAAAAGAGCACTTTGCAATGTGCACATCCAAATTTCTAGTTTACTGATTTACTTTGGGAGTACTTTTGTGAGATTTAGCCTACTGGTCTGTGGATTGAGGTGAAAGATATCTACATGAAAAAACTGTCTGTTAGATTGTACTTTTACATTTGAGGTTGGTTTTTTTAATATTAAAATATATATTTATATATTATCCACTTAGACATTCTCTATCTTGTAATTTCAGTTACTCTTTTGAATGGGAATGTAATTGAGAACTGGAAGTGAGAGAAGAAAATTAAAACACTTTGTGCAGTTTTATGAGCAAAACCTCCCTTCTTTGCCCTTTCCCAGGGTATGAGGAGGAGAAAGATGTCTGACAGTGGGATGACAGCCAGTCTGCAATGGGAAAAAAAATAGAGATAAAGATAAAGAATCAGGGTGGAAGTGCAGATGGTGCCTGGGAATGAGGGAGGGGAAGCCTGGGAATTTAAATCTAAGAGGGAAATCATGAAGGAAACAGTGAAGTAGCTGAAGAGGGAAGAGAGCCTGCCTTGGATAAAGATTTGCCTGCTGTAAAGATTAGAAAGGTACAACTGGGAGTTATGTGCAAAAAAATCTTGAAATCAGTGAATCTGACATTGTGATAGTAAGCACAATGATAAATGAGACTATATTAACAAAGACGAGGTTGCAGGCAAGCTACTGTAGCTTAAGCTCAGCAAGTTACAAGCCGTCAGCCAAGATGAAGCAACTATCTTTATCATTTGTCAGTTAGAGCAAAAGCTCATTTTACTAACATTTTTCAGTCTTACCTTAATACTTTTCTATAAATACATTTAATTTAATTATTAAAAAAAATCTACAAAGTATTTAGCTATAATTGATCAGAATTTTGTCAGGAAAAAATGTTTTGTGGTATTTTTTGAATAATTTTACCTCTATTTCCATGTTTCAAGAGGGGAAAAGTACACATCAAAACTGCGAACACATAAACAGTGCTTGCTTCCAATTCACTTCCACAAACTTGTAAATCTTATCCAATTCTCAGTAAAATATTAAAAAACCTGAATAAAAATTACTGTAGTGAATACTTCTATGTCTTTTCAACAAAATTGAAAAGTATTTTCATCTTTTGGGACCCTTTTTATTTTAGTGCTCTTCAAGTTTAGCTTTGAAAATATTAGGAAGAGCTTTATAAAGTTACTCCTTTATTTCACAAGACATTGGTCCCAGAAATGTGTTGTTTAAAATTAGTCTAATCTAATCGATCATGAGCTCATTCAAGAAAAAACATCAGCAGGAAAAATTCCTACGGACTTCAATATAATTGTGAGCTTGAAGTTAAAGCTCACACTTAAGTACTTTGTGGACCAGTTTCATAATCTTCAGAATATTGCTAACTAAAGGTCAAAATTACTTTAGCACTGACTAACTTTGTTGAGGTCAGTTAGATGAAAAAAAAAGGAAGTATCCTGTGAAAATGAGGTGTTTGGATACTAATTCTTTTCCACTAGCTTCTGGATTTTGTTTCAGGATCAAAAGGCATCACTAGCTTTTAATTCAGGTATGTGTGTATATAACATGACACATATATTTCTATACTCTGCCTAAACTGCTAATAGAAAATTCAGTCTGGGACCTCATCAGTTAATTTTCACTTAACAGTCTTTAAAAGATCTGACTGATACGAGCCTTGGTTTTATCGACAGCTTATTCTCCTTAATATATTCCCCTAGTTTTAAAGAATAATAATATTTTATACCTATTTTTATTGCTGGCATTTTTTGTGGTTTTGTTGTTTTGATAATTAGGACAACAACAACAACAAATTGTTATCAGGCCAATGCAGATCAGTCATTGGTTAGTCTCATTCCTGAGGGTTTTTTTAATTCTTTACAATGTATGTAGACAGATGCTGTCCAGAAGAAGACAGAGTGGAAGTTATGACAGATCTGTAAGTTTAATAATTAGTTTTAGACTAATTCTAGAGTTCTAGACTGATCTAAAACAATCTTCAGATGCTAGAGAAAATTAACCTTCATCAATAAATAAAATCATTAAAATAAAATAAAAATTAAAATCTACTTTCCGTTTGCAGCCTGAAGCAGTGTATTTCAAATCCAGATTTAAAAAAAGTTTTCACTGTTAGGAAGCTGAGATTCTCAAGTTCTCAACTATAATTTTAATTACAATAAAAAAAAATTCTTTATATCATGCATCCTGTGATAATGCATTTTTTTTTTTTTTTTTATTTCAAGCTGGAATAATAGAAAAGGTGGGAAGTATCACAACTTGTACATTTTACAGTTTGTTTTATTAAGAGTGAAATGCATTTGGTCTTTTATATTTCCCCTCTCTTGTATTCAGAATACATTTAGAAAATTACACATCTGAACAGTGGAGCCTGTTCCAGGAATGACTCACTTCTTTGCATTGCACCTCTCCCAGGTAAATTACCTTTAACAGCACTAAATATGAGAACTGGTTTGACAAGTTGTGAACATGTAAACTTGCAAGTCTATTAAGAATCTAATTTACTTACTACTTCTTAAGGAAATAGGCACTGTTTTCTACTACTTCAAATGACATATTCTTCACAATATATTCTTTAAAGGAAATATACTGCAATCTCATAAAATGCCTTTTGGTCAAACCTGGACCAGGGCCTGGAAAAGAATAATTATTCACAGGCAGGCATACTTCAAGGTGTAGGATATCTATATACATCAAGGTAGGATACCAAACAGGGGCATAGACCTGAAATCACAACACAGTGCTTTGAAATGGGTAGTTTCTACAGAATGCTGATTTTCAGAAGGCTAGGTTTCAGAAACACTTTTAATGTTCACTTGGAATTATTTGTGTTTCTTTTACAAAACTCATTTTCACAGTGATCGTAATCACTTTGCTCTGAAAATATTAATATACTAATATTCCCACTCCAGACATCTGTACCTCTGTCCAAGAAGAATTCAGTAGAGTAGCCATGTTGCCACTATGCCTCACTGGTAATAAATAATAAAGTTTATAAACTGAAAAATCCAGACTCATAGCATTTTTCAGTTTATTCCTCACACTAGGTGAATACCAACAATAATTTTTCTGAAAAAGGGATTTGAGTTCAATGAGCTTTAAAAAAAGGGTATATCATTTAGCATTAAGATTTCTTTTTGCACTGCATAATTCAAGGTTTCACCAAATATAAATACTGTAAAAATAATACCTCTCTAGAAAAATAAGGTGTTGACCGATTTCTTCCCTGAGAATCTTTTCATCTATGACAGGATTTGGGGTCCTTGTATAAGGTTCAGCACATGCCCAAATTTATGGTGAGGCTTAGGGTAAGAGTTGAGAGAGAGATAAAACCTGCACCTTCAGTTGGTATGGAGCTGCCAAGGGAAGGATTATACTGCAGAAAGATTTATCCCCTAAGAACACTTTCACGTGGTCATGGGTGGGTGCCCACAGTCAAGTGAGGAACTACCTCACTGGGTTTGCAAGAAAACGCTGCATGGTGATGCAGACAAAAGACACCTCAAAATCTGAAAAACAGGTGGAAGGAATCCTGCTTGTATCCCTATAGATGAGGGAATGTTGTGAGGACAACATTATGGGGGAAGCTTTGCCCTTTCCCTAGGAAGTCCAGAGAGCTAGATGCCTACCTGAAGTACCTGTAGGCTGATGGACACAGCATGAGGATCATGCAAGAGTTAGACACATGCACGTATCTGCAGGGCTGTGGTCTCACTGAGTCACAGAGATGTGGTGTAAGAGCTCAGAGAAGCATCGCAATGATAGATATAGATACAAGGTTTTTAGGAGGGATGGACAGGAAAGTGAGAAGGAACTGTTCTTTATGTGAGAGAGAAGCAGGACTGCCTAGAGCTCTACCTAGGAATAGATAATGAGTCAGTTGAGAATTTCTGGATGAAGATTAGGGCAGCTCAGGGCAGTCAATATCATGGTGGGTGTTTGCCGCAGATTGCCTGATTAGGAAGAAGTAGATGAATGCTTTTTCAGATAACTGTTAGAACTTTTATGTTCCCAGATCATGGTCCTCACTGCGGACTTGAACGACCCTGATATCTGCAAGTAGGACAATACAGCAATGAGGAAATTTCTGGAATGAAAGAGAACCTCCTGACACCCGCAGTTAGAGGAGCCATTGAGGGGAGGCATTCTCCTGAACCTGATTCTTAGGGAAAAAAAAAAATACAAAGCAAAACAAACACCTGCTTTGAAGAACCTCATGGGATGTAGTTCTACACTATCAACCTGACAACCCTATATAATAAGAAAACTGGCTCCATGGGTGCTGGGAGAGCAGTGGATGGTTTTTGTTTTGACTTTAGAAGATATTGTTGACGCTTTCTCTTATGATAACCTCATAAACAAGCTGAGGAAGTACAGATTAGATAAACAGACAGTGAGGTGTACTGAAAAGTGGCTAAATGGCTTGCCCAGCGTGTTCTGATCAGTGGTACAAAGTCCTGCAGGAAAACCACAGTTGGTATCCCAGGATCAGTATTAGGGCCAATCCTACTTAACATTAATGACCTGGGTGATAGTGTGGACAGAACCTTCACCAAGCTTGCAAATAATGCAAAACTGGGAAAAGTTGCTGATACACCAAAGGGTTGCACTGCCATCCAGGGGCACTTTAACAGATTCAAGGAGCTGGCTAATAGGAAGCTCATGAAATTCAGCAAGGAGCACAAAGCCCTGCGGCTGGTGTGGAAGAGTCTCATGCTGGGTGCAGACTGTCTGGCAAATGGCTTTGCAGAGAAAGAGATGGTTGTGCTAGTAGACAAATAAAATTGAACATGAGCAGGAATGTGTCCTTGTGGCAAATAGGCCGCTATCATCCTGCATTGCATAAGCGCAGAACAGAGCTCAGGACGCCCACTATTCACTGTATCAAGCATGGTTCGGATGTTCCAACATGCAAGTGTCAATCTGGACACACCTTTGGAGGCAGGTGTATGCCTTTGTCTCTTTGTCTTTAATTGCAACAGAAGAAGCCCATTGGCTGTGACTAGCCAACAAGGTGAAGGGGGAGATGATCTTCGGTTAGGCCACATTTTCTAGGCCTCTCTCCATATGGAGCAAGCAGTGCTCTCCTTGAAAAAAGGCTGCTTGGTCATTTAGGATGTTGCCAAACAAGACTGTTGCCTCCTGGGTCAGTCTCAAGTGACCAATGTCCTGAACCACCTTCATGCAGGGTTGGGTCTGCAGCTTCCAGTGCACCTTATCACCTGCCATTTCATCACTTGACTGTCGCTTCAGGGCTTTGCAAGTGTGGGTAAACCCTTTGGGCCTGCACAGTGGATTTTTTAGGTGAGGCACAGCGTGCGCAGAACTGGCCCCACTTTTTACACCTGAGGTTTATCTGCCAGAGCCTAGCAAGCTTGGATGGTGACAGCAATTATTTGGCATTTAAACTAACACTATCATGTAGCCTAGATAAATTTTGTATTTGTTTTATTTTTAATTTGCCACAGGCTTATGTTCCTTTACAACCATATCATTAATTCTTGTAAATAGTAGCCCTACAACTTAGCATGTTGGTTCATATCTACTCCTTGAAAAAATACACAGCTATAACTTCTACTAATTCTCAAGTAGATAGAAATTAATTATTAGAAAAAAAGGAAACTTGAAATACTGTATGCTAACAGAAACATGGGAAATCGTTGGTAGTTCTGCAAAATAATTTTTAAAAGTCTTCCTGAAGTTGCTTTTGAAAAAGTGAGAAGAAATAAGGCATTTTAATGAAAGACAAGAATACTTTTGCTGCAGTATTACATTTTTACCACAAAACTTCTATTGCATCATTTCTCGATTTGAAGTAGAAAGTGACCAACTATTTAAACAGTGAGGATCAAACCAATTCCCACTGTAAATATGTTAGCAGGAACTCCCCCTAACATAAATACATTTTTAAGAGGAATATAAATTAAGAGTTCTCATGCATAACAGCTATTCATAGTAACAACACTCCAGTAATCTTTTAGGGGTTTTTTTTTTACTTTTTTTTTTTTTTAACAGGCCCAAAAATATGGTTGGTTTGAAATATTCCTGCTTGCTTATTTTTATTCTTTGAAAAAAATGATCTATTCAACATGGCAGATCCATTAAAACCCAAATTAAATAATAGCTTCAGATTTATCCCACAAGCTTTAGAGATATAGCATGAAGAATGAAGGGCTTTTACAGCTGGCTATTTCAGTCAACTAAGGTCTTAATTGCTCTCAGGAGGCAACCTTCTTTCCATTAACTTTAGGATAAGCCTAGAATGATTAAGAACTTAACATAGGATCCTCAGCTAAGTGCCTATACTTAGCTAGGATGAATCCTTAATTTTAGCTTTTTAATCCTCTCTACTTGAACTAAAAAAGGAAAGGGAGAATAAATTACATTTATTAGAAAAGAATTGTCATATCCACCTTCGGTCTCCCTTGTAGATGGGATATTCACCTTGGACACAGTTTCCTGAGGCAATGTGAAAGATAAGAGCTTAACTCTGTCATCTGCTATCTATGTTTTATTTAGAGTTGCAGTGAATGATTCAGGCTTTTAAGGTACCTTTCTTACTGCTTCTTAGAGTTGTTGAGTGATTCTTCCAGGCACTGCAATAGATAAATACCATTCTTTCTGGGTTGCAGTAGCAACTGTAACTATGGCAAAGGGATTTGGATGCTTTTGTTGACCACTGAAATACCATTCCTGTTCCACCTTTCCAATGTGCTAGCTTTTAACTAAACTATGGGGTATCTGGGATATAGTTCTATCAATCATCCTTTATACTGTTCAGTTTTTCCCTTACATAATTAAACATCTGCTAAAGCACTAGCAGGAGATGAGTTATTCCATTTTAGAATTACTTTTAGTGAGAATGATGTTCTGCCAAGAAGTGGTAAATCATTTCAGACCCACTGTATTCTTGAGGTATCTAGATCAACACATCAACTCTCGGGTGCGTGTGCTTAAAGATTTTTTCACTAATTTTAGGGGACTAATCAAGACATAAGACTAGAATGAAAACCTTAAAATTTTCCAAATTTGGAAAGGAAACTTAGATCCCACAATTCTGTAATCTTACATTTATTTTCTCTGAATATGAAATCATTTTTACTTTTGTAAACACTACCTCCTGTTACTAAGAGTAATATAACTTGAAAAGCATATTGCAGTATAATACAAAGAAATAAAGAAAACAGGCAACTTTTCTGCTTGATTTTTCTTGACTGTCAGCATATTCAGTAATGAACAGGAAAAGAAAAAGAAATTTTTTTGAGGACTTTAAAATTCTGAATATAAACAATTTGAGAATTGTTGAGACGAAGGTCAATGCCATGAGGTCAAGTGACACATTCACTTTACACACCTTAATAATTTCATTATAAAGAACAGCAACACACAGGGAAAATAAATGCCAGATCATAACTAATATTTCTTACTGAATCAACATGAAAATTCCAACAAATTTTAGCAAAGATTAGAGAGCAGAAATCTGACCAACAGTTGTTATACAAGATAAGATCAAATCTTTTTTGTTAAGTGTCTTTCCTCGTAAAAAAAGAAATTAAGGAAAACACCAACTCAGAATATTTGATGATTGCATGTTATCCACTTCCCATGTAATTGTGTGCCCATGCAGAGATGCTACTTTTGAAGTGGATACCACAGTGTTATTTACGGTAACTCTACAGCAATCTATTAGAAAATAAGTAATGACAAATATTTCCATACAGCTCCCTTCACCAAAGTTTAATCCAAATTGAGTCATGGTAAATATAATTGATATATTAAAGATTGGAACTTATAATAGTTCCTTCATCCTTCTAATAGATTTTTCTTCCTGATTTTATATTTGCAGTTCAAGTACAAGCAGCGCGGGGGGAACAGCTCACCACAGGAGTATAACCAAGGATAACAATAAAAGTTATATATATATATATACATATATATATATATATATACATACATACAAAAGCAAATAAAAACCTTACAAGATGATTTGCAGTAATTTTAAAATCAACTTCTTTCTCTTTATCTACAATGTGGTGACCAAAATAACTTTAATTCTCCATTTCTAATGTAAATAAGTTGCTAAAATACAGCTCATGCAAGTTAAATACATTAATATGATACCATTAATGCAGGGTCTAATGCACTCAAATCAATTCTGCAGTTCATTCTGCTTTTTCTATGTTTAATGTTTTTTTAAGCTTTAATTTTTATTAAATAGCAACAGTTTCAAATTTCTATCATTACTTAAGGCAGAAAAAATGCCATATGGAAAAATTTCAAAGCTCTATGAATATTTTTAACAAAAGTTTCTCTTCTCTGTAGCTAAAATCAGTAAGCAACACCTACTATATATGTCCTGCAGTTAATGACAAAGGAACGATTTAAAAAGATTTCTTCAAATACAGTGAATTGTTATACTTTTATTCATGATCATTCAATTTCTTTATAGTTTACATCAACTGTATTTAAAAAGCACTATGAGCGTGCAGGTTTGTTAAAAGTTATTTATAAGTAATTATATTGAGATATAAAAAAAAAGCCAAAACAAATAAATTAGGATAAATACAGACACTATTCAGTGCAGTAAAAATAAAATAACATCAACAGAAAAAAAAAATTAGTCTCACACACAGGTTAAATAAGAATAAATTCAAACAGAGGTACACATCAAAACCTAGGTCAGCCAATTTTGCATTTATGTAGGCATTTATATGCACACTTGAATGTGTGTGCAATAAAACAACTCAAAGCTCTTTTTTGACTATCATAGAGATACAATTTTATATGTATGATATCGGTTGAAAGCATCAATTTCAATGGATATAACATTCTATTGTCTATAAGGAGAAGTAGAATGTGATAAAGAAAGTACTAGACTATACCTGACATGAGCAGTAGGTACAATTCACCTATTGTCTTGGTTTAAGGAAAGCTTCTAATGTGTTGCAGGCATTGAGTTGTTCTGCTTGACTCAAACTGAAAAACTTCTGCTTACAGCTAGAAAAAGAACTTCAGGCACCAAAGGAACTTCAAGGCCTGTGAGTCTCTAAAATTACTCTTTACTGTACATAAAATTTTTAGTGTTCGCAGGGTGGAGGCCTTGATGATAATTAATGAATAAGTAATAATATAACAACAGAGGAGTATTAAAGCAAAAATTTAATTGACTCTGTGCTAGGTAGTTTATATGCCACTATTCTATTTCTGATATGATGACTACTTCACTAAATTTTCAATTTTCTTTATATATTCCAATTATATCTGAAATTCCTATAGTGGTTGGTTTAATGCTATTGTTTTATGCCACCAAACAGGATGAACCCTTTCTTTTTTCTACATATTATTTTGAATTTTGACATTAAATGATATGTGCCATGTCCTGATGATGCATATCCAAAAGTCTTTATGGCTCAGCTATTTTGTTACCAGCTAAGAATTATTAGATTTACAAGACTGCATAGAAAAAAAAAAAAAAATTACTAGAATAATAACAATGGTAATGTATACAGAAAGAAAACAGGCAATACAGAGGTTTTCTTAACAATTCATGTAACTGTTTGCTTCAGAGGTCATTCTTGCCTCCAGAGGTATTCAGAAAGTGCGATTTAATTTACCCTAATTTTATAGAATAATGTTTGTGACTTCAAAAAGCAGTTTTGTTGATTTTTGTTTCTGAAACACAGACAACAACAGTATTTTTTATAGATGATATTTTCAGATACTGCCATATTCAACTTTCTTTAGAAATTATTAATGTGACCACATTTTTAAATTCAGGCTTGAGAGTTTTATATCAGCTGATTAAAGTCATGCATCAGTGATCCTTTTGGCCTGGTGACTGACTTTTGCCAGTATCACAAGTAGACAATATAGCAACATAGATGCTGCAGTCTCTTTATGCTATTATTTAAAGGGTAATTGATGCACATGAGCTTACTACAATTACCATTCCAGCTGCTTGTCAGTGTCACTTGTGTTAGGAGAGCTGAGCCTCACATTTAATTCCAATCTCTGATCAGACTTTTATTTAGTGTTTTCCTTGTAATCAGCAATTGGCTAGCTTATCACAAAATACTCTGTGAACTTGTTTATTCTTTTCTTACTAAAAATTATCTCCCTAGGCATGTGTCTGTGAACTTGTTTATTCTTTTCTTACTAAAAATTATCTCCCTAGGCATGTGTCTGTATAAATAAGGCATTCTAATGCTGCCCAAGTTTGTAAATTTGACTTAGGTAACATTCTCGTGACATGGAGAAGATAGCCAAGTTGATACAGCATTATTATGTTCCAGTTAAATCTACACTACATAATGAGAAACATCACAGTGCTCCTAAACTACTGCCTTTCTCTAGAATCTGTTACTATAGTACCAGAATAACATTACAGCTGAAAGTTGTCAACCTCCGTGCCACATCTGCCAACACAATTCTGGCTCAAAATTCTATAGAAATATTTTAGATAACTTATTAATGTGTGCATAATTAATTTTAGTGAATTGTTTATTAAAAACTGGAATAAAATATAGAGGCAGATACAGCAACACTAGAAGTATAAAATATAATCATAGATAAAATATGCAATATCATATATAGCAAAAAATATTTTTCAATAAATCTTACAGGCCTGCATTTTTACAGAGGTAATGCCAAATTCAATATATAGCCTAAGTAATTTTTTTTGTATTTTCCAAAACAACAAATAAAATTAGCATCGGGAAAGCCAGATTTACAGCTCAAAATTCCATCTCAGCTGCAGCACTTGCCCCATTCCACTTTTAGAGAACAGTTTTCTAAAGAGAACATGAAATTAGAAATTCAGGAGGAAAATAAGAAACTCTTTGATTAGCAGAACTAATGAAGTTTGATTCTCTGTAGATTCGTTTTGTGGATGATTGACACGAGTGCCTGATAAAGTGTGAAATCTGACTGGAGGTTTACCAGTTCGGGAATATCTGTAGGTTTTCATTCTGTTTCTCCCTCATATGTATATGAATAGAAATGAAGGAACAAAGTAAATGCTTGAAACAACTTCACTAAGAACCTTGTACCTCTCTATAGTTTAATAATAATTGAATGGAAGCAGCTGGAGAGAGCCAAGGTCATATTTTGGTTGCTTGCAGGTAACTAGGCAGCTGACTTTCCAGTGCTTAGCATTGCCAGCAAAACTCAGGGTATTTGTCTAAGTAGCAGCTCTTGTTCCTCAAGCAGTTGTTACAGACTGGTTTGCTCCCTCTTACCTCAGAGAACATGTCAAGTATATCAGTCTCATCCACACTGCATCGGTCCAAATCTCTAGACTCCATGTGATACCTTGGTGGCCCGAAGACAGGATCATTATAGTTGACACTTCTTTTTAATTGTGCTAAAATTAAATCCCTGATCAAATGCTCTGAAAAAATATAGGTCTCTGTCACAGTCCACTTAGTTCTTTATACAAGTAGAGTGCTGCAGGTATGAGCTACATTTGGAAATCTTGGCAAACTGGCAATAAAAATCAGAGGTTTTCATTAAAAAGGATAATTCAGTTTTAAAATTCTACTGAAGAAAGCTGTCTGCGTTATAAAGAGTACTCTTGACCCCCTTTCAGTGGGATATAGCACAAGAATGACTAACTTGATATAATAAATAATGATATCAGTGACAAAGAAGAGAGAACTATTATTGATGTATACAATATATTAGACTCTGTTAGGTTATATGTCTGTCATTTTGTACACAGTACAGATATGAAAAGGATAAGACTTTTCTCCAAAGAATGTAAGACTGGAATAGCTGGGTAGAACAAACAAGTAAATAGAAGAAACTAGACAGGGTAGATAATATTGTGAAGAAAACCACCACAAACAATAGAATATTTAATTACAGGCTAACTAATCTGTCATGTCTGGGCAAGTGATATACAAATAATTCATTTATATGATTGAATAATCAAGTCTTAAATTGTCAACATTTGCCTAAAAACACACACTTAGATTCACATAAAATATATAAATGAAACAAATTGAGAAAATTTTTTCCATTTTTAATTAATTAATATTAATTTTAATTTAGATTAATTTCAAAATAAAATTACTACTTTAGGAAAAAAAAGCATGAATGGAAGGAATGGTTAGGAATGACATATTGTTGTCTCTTTTCTACTTCGGCATCCTGAAAAATGCTGCTTTGCTTAGACATGAATGTATAAGCATTTACAGTCACTGACATGCTGATTTTTATTTCAGTAAATAGTATATCTGGTAAGAAATAAGAGAGAGAATCATCAAGAAATGTACATTACCTGCTCAATTACTATCAAATTACCCAAGCTTTTGAAGAACTGGTGACTTTATTGAATATTTTGTTGTCCCATTTCTCGGATTTAAGGTTGAACTTGGTATGAAAACATTTGTGGAAATAAAAAGTCAGTAGGGCAATCAAACTGGCATAATTTATAAATAAAAGCAGCAAGGCATTGATACAGTGAAATAACACAATAGAAGTTTTGGATGATGATGACTGCTGCTTTTTGTTTTTTACAGCAAAACTGGTGGAACTGGCACAGATATTTATATAAGTTTATGATACGAGAACATGTAAGCATCAGTGGCCTAGTGAAATCAATTCATCTATTTACAGTTTTTAAGAGGAACAAATACTTCCTAGGTAATTTTAGGTCCCAAAGGACCTATAAAAAATATTCTGAGTAATCAAATCCAGAGATCAAAATATAGAAGTTGTGTTGTTCAATTTTATGGGCAGGGACAGAGCAGCTGACGTCATCTACCTGGACTTGTGAGAAGCATTCAACACTGTCCACACAACATCTTTGTTTCAAAATTGGACAGACATCAATTTGATTGATGGACCACTCGGTGGGTAAAGAACTGGTTGGATGGCCACACGCAAAGAGTTGTGATCAGTGGCTCAATGTCCACCTGGAGACCAGTAACGAGTGGTGTCCCTCAGGGATTGGTGTTGGTGCAGGTCTTGGTCAACATCTTATGTCAGCGATATGCACACTGGGACTGAGTGTGCCCTCAGCAAGTTTGCCGATGACACCAGCCTGTGTGGTTCGATGGATACGTTGGAGGGAAGGAATGTCATCCAGAGGGACCTTGACACGCTTGTGAGGTTGGCTGATGCCAACCTCATGAAATTTAACCATGCCAAGTGCAAGGTCCTACACCTGGGTCGGAGCAATCCCAGGCACAGCTACAGGTTGGGCGGAGAAGAGATTCAGAGCAGCCCTGCAGAGAAGGACTTGGGGGTTGTTGGTCAATGAGAAAATGAACATGAGCTGACTGCAGTGTGCAGTCCAGAAAGCCAACCTTATCCTGAGCTGCATCAAAAGGAGCGTGACCAGCAGGTCGAAGGAAGTGATCCTGCCCCTCTGCTCTCATGAGATCTCACCTGGAGTATTGTGTGCAGTTCTGGTGTCCTCAACATAAAAAGGACATGGAACTGT
>JBCJKH010053301.1:0-13555 GCA_039877255.1 Loriculus beryllinus
GTGGCTTAGCAACTTCATTCGCCAGCTCCTTCAGGACCCGTGGATGGATTTCATCAGGTCCCATGGACTTGTGCACATTCTGGTTCTCAAGATGGTCTTGAACCAGATCCTCTTCTACAGTGGGCCTGTAGAATGTGGGTCTTCATTCTCACAGTCCCTGTGTCTGCCTTTCAAGACTTGGGTGGTGTGGTCAGAGCACTTGCCAGTGAAGAATGAGGCAAAGAAGTAATTTATAACCTCAGCCTTCTCCAAATTCAGGATAGAAGGATGTTTAGTTTTGATTCACAGAGCTGAATGATAAAGGATCACCTGCAGTCAGAGAACTGCCTGGTCATGTGGACTTTTATGTTGTATTTTCTGATCTGTGTCAGTAAGATATACTTTAAAATGTAGTACAAATGCGTAGAAGCATTCAAATACTTTGAAGAATTCAGTCAGTGACAAATAAGCAAATGCATCCTCTACTGTATTCGGGAAAGGTGGAGTCATAGAAGGGACTGGAAGACACAACTTTTTTCACAGGACTTAGCTGTTCCAATAATCCATTTATCCTTTTGAACTTTTGAGTCTAGCTACTAAATTAGACAATTTGCTCTCCCTCTGTTCTGTACAGGGCATATTTTAAGCTTTGAATAGTAAAAAGCTTATTTCATGCTGCACTTAAACCAGTTTGGTCTATTGGTTCTGTCTTCCCTGTTTTACTTGGTGGATAATTTCAGTAAGTCTCTCAGTGTTCATTTTCATCCAAAGATTCTAGATCTAAATCAAGGGAATTAGATGGGTTCTCAAGGGAGCTAAAGTAACCCTTTGGATCAGTTTTGTTACGGTTATTCAGTCATTGGTGAAAAAATGAAACACCAACCAGGAAACATAAAAGCATACTTGAATTCCTTTTTCACTAGAATAGTCCTTGAAAACAATGCTTTGTGTAGTGTATATTGATGCAGAACCACAGGGCTAAGCACACCAGGTAAGCAACAGGCAGCAAGTCATTTCAGCAAAAAGTTTATTTGCTATAGACAGAGATCCTGTGAATTGCTCACTAAATGCAAAAAAGTCTATTTAAGAGGCCTTCAAGGACATGTTTGAGAGAAAGAAGAGTTTATGTCACAAGTCAGTTTGAAAAGGTTTGGGGATTTTTTTTATCTCTTTGACCTGATATCTGAAGCATCAGCATCATATCAATCTTCCAATATGCACACAAACCTCAGTGTTAGATGTTTTCTGCAGCACATGTGTTAACTTCTGTTGAGCTATTTCTACATGTTAAACTTACAAGGATTCACACTCCTTTTTTCTTTCCTGTATAGAAATATACTTCCAGCTTCTATAGCTTACCCTCTTGTTAGTTGAAATTTTCCTTGGTGCATAGACAATGTTTATTCTTCACTACTTAACCTTGATACACAGTTTAAGCTATTGTTCGTCATGTGCATTTTTTGCCAGATGCTCTAAATCCTGATATAATCGTATGACTAGAATCTTTGGAAAAATAATGAATGAATGAATGGGGAATTCTAGTGGTGTCCTTTCTCATTGTAGGTAGATAAAACATATTATTTAAAAGACTTAAAAGACTTCAATTGGCCTCACAGAATACACTTGCATGATAAAGAACAAGCTTTGTGTTCACATTTATTGAAAGAGATAACATGCATTTGGTATTCATTAATATCCATTCCACCATCGTCTTCTCTGAATTATGAGTTAGTTGATCTGCACCCTTTCTGTTCAAATTTGGGGTTTTGAGGTTCTTGAGAATGAAACATTCTTTAGAGGAATTGCCTCAGTCTTGCTTTAAACTCCCTCCTTGTCAATGTTCTGCTTTGCAGTGTTGTTTGAAAAAGTTTTTCCATTTGTGTGATAGCGTGAGATGTATTCAGTGACCGTTTATTATAGCAATGTGTGACAGACATCTGTTAGAAAGAAGAAACTCATGCATTTTGCTAAATTAGCTATTGAATTTGCCTGGGCCAATGAAACCAGAGGTTTCAATATCACTTGTGAGACTGCTGGGAAGTGCTATTTAGGAAGAAAATAAAAAAAAGCTCATTTGCTCAGGGCATACGTGGCTATATGTTATCTTTATAGCAGCACCTAAATGCATTAATGACTTTCATAGATGAGTTTAGTTCTCCAGTGTTATTACAAAAGATAATGCGGTTTGGTAGCTATTCCCTGGTGGGTTTCCCTGTTCAGAGATGAGTTTTGGAGATACTGTCAGGTATTGCTACCTTTTATCACAGGAAGATTGCTATTTTTGCTTGTGCCTCTTGCTTGTATTGTGTGTTCTCTTTATTCATTTTGTGTATTTATTGAATTTACTGTTATGGATAGTTGGAAAATAAGAGCTAACCTTTAACTGTTACAACTGTGTCTCCATGTGCATTTTTATGGCTCCGTATAAAAATATATTTTGTATAGCTTTTACATTAAAAATTACAGTATATTGAGGAAGGATACTTGAAAGACTATTATTTTCTGTGTATCTTGTTATAAATATTCACGTTCTTCAGTAATATTTAAGAAAATTACAATTGAGGCAGGAAACAGTGTTGAAGATGATAGCAAATCTGGTAAAAACAGTAATTCTGTTGGATGATATGGGATGAGGATGTGTCGTTATGGTAATCATGGTAAATAACTGTGATTTTGTTTTGTTTTATTTTGTTTCTATTTTTTTTTTGAAGTGAATATAGACTAGGGAAGCAGTTTAAATGTGGCTTGTGAGGAGAGACAAGATACAAATCAATAGTCAGTGAACACCTGCATTGGTACAGTACAAAAAACTCATCAGACTCATGTTTGGCATGAATGTTTTGTGTAAGTTTTATGTGATGAGAAAAATTTAGCTTTCATTTCCTGATTTGCTCAGTAGTACACTGCACTGTCTTGAACTTTCTGTGAACATAGTTCTTGGAAACTTTCACACCAGCATTTTTCTGGGCTATGTTGGCCTTGAAAGACTGACAATTTTCAGAAGCATTTTGAAATTTTCCAGCCTGAGCAGAAACACTGTGTTTATAGACAGCTTCTTGAAAAACTAAAAATTCAATCCCCCTATGATGAGTTACAAGAACTGAAAAAAATGCTAAGAGAAAATAATAATTAAGAAATGCCCGGACAGCACCTGTGTGTGACTTGCTGTGCTTTTCCCTTCCAAAAAGAAAGAGACAAACTAAAATTCTATTAAAAAAATTCTTCCAAAAATTCTTTAATGAGACTTTTTGGCCCTAATTAAGGTATTTAGTTATGAGATAGCAAGGTAAAATATATCTTTACTAGGGATACATTTTAATTGACATGTTTCTTAATTCAGCTTTTTTCAATCAAATATTGAGTCAGAGTGTTTTGTCCAGTTCTGTTATATGGTGATTAAAATGTGAAGGCAATTCTAGCACATATTAGATTTTTTTTGATTGCAGATTTGCTGCTACACAATATCTTGTCTTTATGGCTAGTATCTTAGTGGGAACTGTGGCCAAAAGTGACATATTCCTTCAGAAGGGTGGAAAGTTTTTTCTCTTACAGTACTCTGCTGTGTTTCAGATGAACCACAAATAATTCTAATGGGTAATTGAACATGGAAAGGTTGGGAAAAGTAGCTGAGCTTATGTAACCCTTTGTGTAGTCTTGTACTGTGCATGTGTGGCTGCATATGTCATGTTTTTGTGAGGTTGTTTTTAAGATTAAATGCCTCTAGCAAGAAGGACCAAGGGGTAACACAACCCATGTCAATGAGGCAGGTTCAGTTACAAAGGTATATAGCAAAGCACTGTAACAAAGGAGTTGAACTTCAAGGCCTCTTCTACACGTAGGTAAGCCACAGCTAGACTTGTGGATTAAAATAAAAGTCTGCTGCATGTGGAAGTAATGTCATTTTTATGTAAGAACTTTTCACTTCTAGCTTTCTTGTTCTTCCCATTCTACTGTTGGAGTGGCCTGGGAAAACACAATGTTCATGCTTACATTGAACCCTTTTTGGAAAGTTCAACATAACTATAAAGCAACTTTTGACTAGTGAAAACAAATTGTGTTTCTCATATAAGAGAGTGAAACTTACAGAAAAGAATGAAGGTCAAAAGGTGAATTCTACTTCCTGAAACAAATGTTTTTTGATCGGATTGCTGTTCAGGAGATGAGCACAGCTTTCCCTTGCAGTGCATGTTGAACAAGAGATATCATCTAGCTAAAATTATCCATAAAACCTTCACCAATATGCTTTTCCTTTCTGAGTTTATCTTTTGTGCTTTGTTTGTTTCTGAAATTTTTTGTAAATGGACCACTTCTATATCATTGTCATGGTTTAAACCCAGTTTCTACCCCCCTCCCCCCTTTCTTTCCCCCCCTCCTTCCTCCCCACTCCTGGAGGGATGGAGAGGAGAATCGAAGGAATGTAATTCCCACGGGTTGAGCTAAGAACAGCCCAGTAACTAAGGTATAACACAAATCACTACTGCTACCACCAATAATAATAATGATAGGAAAAATAACAAGGGAAGAAAGTACGATATCACCCGCTGAAAACAAGCCGGAACCAGGGAGTGTGTCTCCTTCCAGGTCCCCCTGAGTTGCCTCCTGGGCATGATGTGCTGTACCTCTTTGGTCAGTCTGAGTCAGGTGTCCTGTCCCCGTTTCCTCCCGGCTTCCCCTCCTCCCTGGCAGAGCATGAGACTCACAAAGTCCTTGGTCAAAGTAAATATCAGTATTATCAGCATCGTTCCCAGCCCGAGACAAAACACAGCTACGCCAGCCACCAAAAAGGAGAAAAACCGACTGCCACTGCTGAACCCAGGACTGGGAACACGCAATCTCCCTAGGAAATGATGTCTCTATGTTTGTGCAATGCAGGAGCCAGCCCGAAGGCTCAGTCTTGGAGCAATTCTGAGATCCAAGTCATACAGAGGAGGGATAATTCTCTCAGGTGTGTTTGCAGCCAACAGGATCTGCTTCCAAGGACCTATCAGGCACAAAAGTCTATAGCTTTTGAGCTTTACTCACCAGGCTGGGGATTTAAAGGTTCTTGGTGTAGGGACAGGCCTATCCTGCCATGCAAAGAAGAACTCAAAGCTTTAGGATATTCCACCAGAATGAAGCCTCCAAAACTTTTGTTGGAAATCAAGATTTCCTCTCCATGAATATCTTCAATAATCTGTGTAAAATCAATCTGATCTGGGACAGTACACCAGGACCTGCCTCAGAAAGTACATGCTTGAACTTGCTCTGAGGTACAAGCTGAGCTGAGATTTTTCTTCAAGCCCAAGAATTGGCTCCCCATTTTCTTGGTTCCAGGATAACCCTAAGGAACAGTCATGCAAAGACATGGCAAATATGGACTCTCAATGAGCTGGATTGATTATTCAGATTGATTTCAACAGCCAACATACTGGGCCTTTCCTTTTCACTCTGTTGACACAGTCTTATTTTTCCAGGGCTTAATGCCCTTGCAGAAGGAAACCTCTTTAACGTATCAACATGCTGCGTGTCTGATTAAGTGTGTTTAGGGACTTGTAAAGCAAAGAATACTGTCTAAATGTAACAGAAAGTGCTATCATAGCTATATGCACTTGTGGGACAAAATTAAAGTGAAACAGTTCCAAGCTGAGGCCACAGTAACTTGATGATTGCAATGTTATCCACAGTACCCTTTAAACAACAAGCCAAATGCTAAAGACTTTATTTCAAACACTGCCTATTATTTTCTCTGAAGCCTTATGCAAGCAATGTTTAGAATAAAAAATGAGATTGTAATTTAGGATTTCCCCCACTGTTTGTATACAATTTTCTTTTTAAAATATAAGGAGAAAAGGAAACAAAGGTTTCAACATGAGAACAAAATGTAGTACAAAAACTTCTGTGGGAGACAGAAATAGCAGCAGGATTAAAAGCAGAAAACACATGTATCCCACAGTTCCTTTCTTGCCTCTGAGGCCTCTCATTCAAGTACCAACCAGGATTACTGTGGCTTTGTTTATGGCATCTGACAAGTTCAAAGCCTCCGGCTGTTGGACTGCATTAAGTATTTTTTAAAGTGTTTTTGAAGCTCTAGGGAACAATAAACCCGTGTTAGGAATCAAATTGGGCTCTTCCACATTTGGTCAGCACTCCATCTGTATTATTAATGTAGAGGTAAATCTGTGTGCATGTGTAGGTATGGACATACGTACATGTGTACGTATGCACAAATGTTGAAATATTTTTTTAACTATCACAGAATTTGTCAGATCTGCTGTTCATGTGGGGAGCTCCAAACAATTTCAGAAGGACATGTGATGTGATACTTGTATCTTCTTGTTTTATAAAACTGATTAACAAGATATATAGTTTTTGTTAATTACATTTAACAGTTATTCATAGTTTGCTAGCTTACATTAACTACCTTATTTTTCATGTTTAAGGAATCTGGGATGATTTTTAAGTGTTTGTGGAGGACAATGGATTTTTAAGGCTCACTTCAGCACCGCTGCAGTTGATAATTTTTCATCAGCCTCGACATCTGCAGGTCCGCAGTCCCAAAACTCAAACGGCTTGCAGCTGTCATTCTGCCCTCTAGTGGTGTTTCTTTAAAGTCACCACTGAATAAAAATTGATGGAGTAGAGAATTTTAACTTTATGAAAAATTTAAATTAACTTGTGTTGCAGCTAGAGAAGCAAGTATGTATAAAAAAAGCCGAACTATTCTAATATTTCCCAGCACAGCAGGCAAGATGAGGCCTTCACTTTTGATAAGAATGTACTAATATTCTGACATTTTATTGCCTTTACAGGGACCACCATATCAGACTTGTTGGATCACTAAATATCACCCAGTTCTGCAAGGACTCTTAGCAAAGGTTAAAAAACCATCAGGACTGCAGGAATTGCTGCCTGTGATTTTCTGCAGGTGTCTCTCTGACTTGTTTATAGGAAGCAGAGTGACAATGCTAAGATTCAAAACTTTCAGTACGGTAAAGAAGTCTGAGGTCTTCTTTTGCTCGTAGGGAAAAGAAGGCCAAATACTCTCAAAGCACTTCTAGTTATGCTGTGCAGAAGCCAATTCGTAGCAGAGTAAAGGGATGTGGCATAGCAGAGTAAAGGGATGTGGCATGGGTCTCATCTATTTCTTATGACACTTCTACAGTATGTTCCATGCTTCTTATCTTGCAAAATATTTTGGTACCTACTTGCATTTTCTGTGGGGAAAAACAAGAGGCTGGGTCAAGTCAAGACAAAGACAAGTTGTTCTTGGGCAGAAAAGACTGAAATCTAAGGGTAAAAGTCCTACAGTTATCTAGGACTTAAATCACCTTCTTAAGACTCATCACATGTTTCTACCTGATCTTACAGTGGACTAGCATGTTCAGGCAGAGGCTTGGGGAGCTGATCTAGCTGAAACCCAATCCAGTACAAGAGGAGGTGATGTCTTTTCAGCTAGATGAGCTCTCCTATCCAGTTGCCCACATAAATCCTTAAGATGTAATCAGGAGATGGAAGAAATTCCCAGGAATTCTGGGCTTTGATCAGCTTCATGTGCAAAGGTGCTGACTGAGAAATCTGGCAGAGATTTGGGGCAGAAACTGTACGACGGGGAACAGACACTGCTTCCCCGGCAAAAGAAATCAGATCTGGGGCTACCTTTGTCCCAAAGCTCTTGACTTCTGAATTTCACAATCAGGTCTGAAATATCCATACTTAGGAAAATTCATAAGGACAATTCATGTTATCAATATTACGATCTGGGAGGACGCTACATTGTCTCTCATCTTAAGGATCACAGCTACTGCAAAAGCCTGCCTGCAAACTTTTTTGAAGTAATAAAAAGATGTACCTTTTTAACAAGACTTTCATTTGTATTGTTGCAAAAAAGGTTCATTCTGGAAAAGTTACCAGATAACAAAAACCAGCTTTCTAAATATTCCTTTGGGCCTAATCCTGAAGTCCTTAAAGGTACTTAATCACCCTTGACTCTGGCAAGCACCCTTTGCTTTGAGGGTACGAGTGCAAGGTTTGGCACCAGTAAGGACATGTATCACTTCACTAGGAATTTTGCTGTGCCATGATTTCTTTGATCATTCAAAATAAACCAAAAATCTTTTCCTAGAGATGACTGTAAGCCACAAAATCTTGACAGCTGCAATCAAATGGAGCTCAAAGCTCCATGTGAATTCTACAGCTCTAAAGGTGAAAGCCTACACACGAAAAGGAAGTAAAGGTCTTGCTTAGTCTGAACTCTAGGGCAGAAAGGGCGGCAGACTTTCTGGCTTACCACCTAGCCTTTGGCTTTGTTCAAAGCTGAGAAGACACCGCCAATAAGTCTCTTAAGTCTCCTGGCCTGAAAGGAGGAGGAGACAGATTTAATCTTTAGCAAACTGAAGCCTTTAGGGACCTTTGTTTCAGTTTTGTTGGCTGTGTTTCTATAGTGGGAGAAGAAGCCACTACATAGCACAGGAACATAGGACACACGATTACAGTGTGCCAGATCCACGGAGAAGTTCATCTACGTATGTCATAACAGTTCATTGAATGCAGTAAAATGCCTGCAAAATTTGCATAGTGAAAACAGGGCATTTAATTTTTCCCTCTCTGAGAGAGAGACAAATATCACTGAGTATCTTAACAGTTATCACCTGAAGATGATTGTGTTCACTACAGGAAAAGTACCTGGTAACATTTCAGCAGGGCTAGGCTTCTGCCCTGTGCTCATGAGCTGCCCTCAGGCTTTTAATTCAAGAGATTAAAAAAATACATTCCTAGACTAGAAAAAAACTTCCTTCAAGATTTGATGCAGCAAATCCTCACTGCTACACTGCCTCTGCGCAAGTTAAACATCTGTAGACATGTAAGTGCAAGAGAAAATATCAGAACAGAGACCTTCAGCGTGGCTATGAATGAAATCTTTTAATTCAATTGTCAACATTCAGGATGTCGTTGTCAGTACCATACAATAAAGCTTTGCCATGTAGTTTGGGTGATCCTAGGTTATCTGTCGTTTAACGCTTAAACTATGTCAGGAAACTGACAGACATTCATATTTCCACCAAGTTACTCCTTCCAATAGAGTCCTTAAGTGATTTGCCTTTTCTTGCACGTATTTGGAGTGTATAATTATTTTAAAGCAGAAAGAACACAATGCCTTTGCACATCTCCTTTTGACACTAGTCATCTTTGATTTCAGTAGAAATTACTCAGATTGAAAGGGATGTGTTATTGTAATTGACTCCTATTTATATGCCCCAAAATATCATTTGCTGTGGGTGGCGGGGGAACTTCCACCAACATGCTTATTTGTTCTGTTACTACATGTTCTTTGAGATCATCAATAGCCTAAAAAAATGAATCTGCCATATGTCTATACTCAGCCATTCTCCATTTCGTTGAATGTACAATTCTTATCTTAGAGAGCTCTGGATTTTACTCTCTTAAATCATGCTGAATGGAAAGACTTAGTACCCAGGCAAATCCAGTGATGATCTAAAGCCAAGCAGGACAATTACGATCATCCATCTGAAATTCTGCACCACATATAGTTCTATTTAGTCAAACCCAATCAATTTTATAGTTGAAGCAGGCTATCTATTTTAAGAAGATATCCACTGTTTTAGTCAGCTGTAGAGGGCCTGAATGTATGGGGCAGAGCATCAAACGTTTTTCTAAAGAAAATGGAGTCAAGCAGCAGACATAGCTATGCAATCTCACCCATAGAAAATTACACTTTTGGGGATGCCAAGATAAATCAGAGATTTTGCACCTGTGCACTGTGTTTGTAGTATATCCTCAGATATAGTGAAATGCTGCCGGAGAATTTCAGCAACATTTCACTATATCTGAGGATAATACATATACATTACAACTCTCTCCTGCAGTCACACAGAGACATAATATTTTCTATAAGGGAAATTATAAGTACAAGGAAAGTGAGGCATGTCTACTGGTGAGGCATGTCAACTGAGGGCAGTCAGATCAGCTGCCTGCTGGAATATTTCTGGTCCATTCACTAATTTGTTGGAGAACAGAAGCCCTATATTCAGGGTAAATACCTTTTCTGGTTTCACATGTTACACCAAAGCACAAATATAAATGTGACTTTGTTATCAAAAACTACAGGATACATCACATAAACTCTATTTCCTACAAGATAAGAAAAGCTATAGCCAAGTAAAATTTGATCAGATCCTAAACACCACCATGGTGGGAAGTCCAGGTTCTGGTACTGTTTCTCAGTTTCTGGTGCTGTTCTTCGACATCTATTTTTTCGTTTGGTTTTTCCTCTCTTTTCTTGTATCACATCCATCACTCCATGTTATGGAGACTTAGTTTCTTCTATCAAATTAGGACTTCATCACAGTCTGTCACAGACAACTGTTGTCACTTTGCAATCCCTGCTGCTCACTATGGTGTTCAGAACTGCCTTACTCCAGACTATATATCACTAGACTATTTCCAATGCAAGTAATATTCTTCGTTACAGCATCAGCATCTCTTTGGTTCCTCAAACCAAGCTCACAAACTTCCTTAATATTCACCATTATCTGAGCAACAATGCCTGCCCTTTATCCTAGAAAGTGCTTTTGTAACTCATAATATGCTGCAAAATCTTTCATGAATCTCCACCTACGGTATCAGACACGTGGATCCTAGGCTACACCTTGGTATGGGCCATGGTCTGTGAGAACAGTGTCGGCTATTTAATGGTGCAAAACTTACCTTCAATTTTCTCCTTGCTCACCATACAAGAGTGAGGCAACTACACCATACAAAGCAGCTTACACCAGCCCCATCAGAAGAGCAGAAGAGCTTCCTCCTGGCTGCTGGGGGGAGCTGGGACTAGGGAAAGAGAGGGGTGTTTCACCTGGGGGATACCAATGTATACACCAAGCATTGAAGCAGGGCTCTGAGGGGGAGCAATGGCATGTGGAGCACAGGGAACCTGTGGGAGGAGGATTGCAGGTGCAAAGAGCTCATCAGGCAGCGACATGCATATGCAAATGAAAGCCAGATACAGGATTTTAGAAGGGAAAAGTTAGACTTTCCAGATGTGGACTGAGTGAAGTGGAAGCAATTTCCAAGTGGGAGAGGAAGGGGAAGCACTTTGGCAGAAAAGCTGAAGATAGAGATTGAAGGCTTGGTGCAGGCCAAGATATATGCCTATCTAAACTATCACAGCAGGATAGAAGTGAGCCAGTCTAAGGAAACTCGAGAACTGCTAATTTAGTGAAATGACCACAGAGTATGACTGAGCTCTAATCTTGGCTTAAATATTGATTCAATGTTTTGCCTTGCGAACAGAAACAGTTAGATGGGATTAATTATGTCTATCTACCTATTTCAAAGAGCTGCTGCAAGGATTAATTAGTCATTGTAGACTTCTTTGAAGAAGAAAATGTAGAACTGTATAATTAAATGAAATCATTAGACATAGGTTATATGACTTTGATGTTTAAAAAAATGCATAAATTAATACCATAACATCTAATTTCATTTTATTCTTAGGCATATTTGTAATCCTGGATAAGGAATTAACAGTGCCTGTAAAACATTCCTACACAGTGGTTACACAAATTAAATCCATTTTATAAATAAAGCTTTATTAAAATTTTAGAGATTAAAGCAATAAAACTAAGGTTTATACAATCTAGCACTGGAGCTGTGCCTGCTGGGGTGTCATGCTAGCCAACATGCACATATTTCACTGTGTTCTCCAGGACAGGTTTGGGCCCGAATACCTGGGAAGGGTGATATCTCCTGCTTGCATGAAATGAAAGATTGTGATATTCTGATTAGCACACAGCTTCAGAAAGCATTCAAAAAGCAACGACATACTGAATCAAAAGACACTACACAATCTTATGTCATCATGTCAGGCCAAATGGGCTAATACCTATGGCAGAATCATGTCTCCAATGTTCAGTGGTTTTCTGGTTCTGTGCACCTACTCAAGTGAGTATAAGAGGTTCCTGTGTGTTTTTCCACCATGATATAGCACTTTATACCTATGACAGGAACAGTTTCTGGTGATAATGAAGAATTTGGCATCATAAATTACTCTGAAGCAATCCTGGAAAACTTCTGTGGAAAGTTTATAGACTAGACTTGTTATCAAAGTTTTTTTTCCTCTTTTTTAAATTGAACTCTATTAAATGTTTCTGATAGGACACAACAGCTCTACCACCACGCAGTTTGCCTCTTTGTAGGTGTTGCTTAGCATCCATGTAATTATAACACCACAAATGAAGTTCTGTTTTGAATTGGTTGCTTTCCAAAGAGCTTTTGTGCACTGATTTATTGAACTTGGTGGGGAGGGAAGAGTGAGAGGGAGTGTTACATTCCTTCAGGGCCCAATCATCCCATCTAATTTTTCACAGCTCCTAAGATCCATACCACCCTGCGGTAGGACCCATCTGCTGGTACGAAATGGAGCCTAGGGCATTGTATTTCTCACTTGAAGCTTCTGAATAGAAATAAAAGTTAGCAGAATGGCTGACAAAAATAAAATATGACTATGTTTTTATTTACCTATCTTTAGATCAGATTCAAAAAGCTTACCATGTTCTATTGTGTCAAACCAGTGCCTTGACCATGGAGCTCAGAATGCAGTCCTTATCAAATTCCATCATATCCTGCGGAAGCAAACTTAAAGAAGACCTCAGCCAGGGAATGTGTGCTTCCTACCTCCATTAGAATCTGTTTGGATTAATTCTTGTCCCTACAGACTTTTTTGTTTTGTCCTTCTCACTTACACTCCAACTCCTGCTCCCCATCAAGAGATTTACCAATCCTTAACTTATTCAGGAGACAATATCAATACTCATTCCCCCCAAATTTTCACTGCTTTCACCTCCTTGAACAGCCAGTGTGCCTGGTCAAGCCAGATGCAGGTATATCTCTCCTTCCTGCAAGCAGCACCCACTAATGAGAACCACTCCCCAGACTTCACTAAATGTTAAAAAAAAATCATCAGCCCACAATAAGGCAAAATATTCTCACTTTGGTAAGGGACTGTTCAAATCTTGTTACAAAGCCTTACAATACACTGAAATCTGTATTACATACAAGCATATATATCTGCCCAGATGTTTGCCACACTTTACACAAATACATATATGCATTACTGCTTCTTGCTCAGAAGTGGACTTGGCAGTAATTAATCACGTGGAAGTGGTGAGGTTTGGTGTGACAGAAACCCTGAGCAATCTTTGAAGGACACCGTCACAGACTTACTGTTTGCATGACATGTCAGTAGGTAGCACATATTTCAGACAATTCTTTATGAAGTGGGTTTTCCTCAGGAGCATAAGGACAAAAACAAAGTCAGTACTTCCTTTCCTTATTCAGGCTGCTTAACTAGGATTCACACATCTGTCTGCCTGGTAAACGCATTACAGACAAAGATTCCTGGGTAAACAACCACAGTAAGTATTCACAAGTCCATGGGAGCTGATGAAATCCACCCATGGGTCCTGAAGGAGCTGTCAGACTAAGTTGCTAAGCCACTGTCCATTATATTTGAAAAATCATGGCAGTCAGGTGAAGTTCCTGATGACTGGAAAAAGGGAAATATAACCCCCATTTTCAAGAA
>JBCJKH010053304.1:18648-38409 GCA_039877255.1 Loriculus beryllinus
CCAAGGCCTTTTCTGCTTCTCACCCCACCCCACCAGTGAGTAGTCTGGGGGTGCACAAGAAGAAGGGAGGGGACACAGCTGTAGCCCTGTCCTCTCCCAACTGACCCAAGGGATATTCCACACCATATGGCACCGTGCTCAGCATGTAAAGCTGGGGAAGAAGAAGGGGGAAACATTTGGGGTGATGGCATTTGTCTTCCCAAGGAACCATTACATGCAATGGAGTCCTGCTGTCTTGGAGATGGCTGAGCAGCTGCTGATGGGGAGTGGTGAATGAATTCCTTGTTTTGCTTTGCCTGCATGCACACCTTTTGCTTTACCTACTAAACTGCCTTTATTTCAACTCACAAGTTGTCTCACTTTTATCCTTCCAATTCTCTCCCTATTCCTGCTGGGGGGAGAGGGGGAGTGAATGAGCAGCTGTGTGAGGCTTAGTTCACAGTTGGGGTTAAATCTCAAGACATCCCACAGAAAGTAAGAGGCTGGACTGGACTCATGATTAAAGCTGGTTAATGGTCTGAGTACCCGATCCCTCTTCAAAGATGGTTTCTGATTAGAAAGAAATACATTTGAATTAATCCAGTCTTTCTCTGTCAATTTAGTACCCAAGAAACGTCATTAGCAAGGGCTGAAAGGGAACTGCTCACCACAGTTGCATGAAGTAAAAAGCCACGTTGAACCAGAAAGCATTCCAAAATGATGACCAGAAAGCAGCAGAGGCACCTCCGAGGGTGCAGAGGCTGCATCCAGCAGTTCCAGACAGCCAGGTAAGTGATGATTCAGTTTGCCCATCACCTGGTACCCCCACGTGCTGGGGAGCAGCAGGCAGCCGGGGCTGATGCCAGAGAATGGAAGCAGCCCTGACAGAGAGGCAGAAGAGGCAGCCAAAGGAGAAGCCCTGCAGAACCTGAGTCACATTTCTTGCTGCTTCTCCAGCAGGCAGCAGGGATCACTCTTAACAGGGCTCTTAAGAGTCAGGGTGCCTCCACGGAGGCTGCCATTGCCTCATCCCTCCTCCTGCACCTTTGTACTTGCATGTGCTGGCAGCACTTTGACAGCAATAAGATGAATTCTATTCACACATTTTCCAGCACAGCCACTCATTCCCGACCAGTACTGAGACCTCAGTCAGTGTGAATTTCGTGTCTCTGGAAGATTTACCTCCTGTTAATACGAGCTACATCCAAAACTCATATATTCCAGTAGTCATTTACAGAACTCTCTGGACCAAGAGCCATTTCTCAAGAAGGAGAGGAAAGATACAGTGCAGTCTGGTACTTTCGAGGTGTTTCAGCAGTAAGATGTTCGGCTGTTTATAAAACAATTTACATTGAGAACATCTGGCATCTTTAATGAAATACTGGTATTTCTCCTAACTGATTTTATAATTAGATCTCATTCTTACATGAAATAAAGTTCAAACCACTAACCAATAAGCATAAATTAAATCCATCCTGATAAATGCCGGTAGGCACAAGGATTTGTCTTATTTGCCTTTAGGGGTGATGCCCCAAAATACAGACTTTTCCTGCATTGCTCTTTTTCCTGTTCATGGGTAAGCCTCACTATGAAACAGCAGTTTTTCCTCCAGAGTGAATATAGTTATCATCAACACCTTTTCTACTTGAATTAACATGCTGTTGCCTCCAGAATTATAAGGTTGAGCATTAAACCCAAGAATTGGCAGTCCCTCTTTAATCTAATACCTATCAGCAGCAGCACAAAACAAGAGCCATCACGCAATAACTGGCTTCCTGAAACATGGCAGATTTGAAATCCTTACATCAGCTCCTGGCTGATCAGAAGAATAATAAACGGAAGAGGCAAGGGTTCCCTCACTGCTACTCTTAATAAATGTAGTATTTAAAATACGTAACTTCAGAGACCTGTTCATGTTTTATCCTTTAAACCCAGACAACAATTCCTTTTATTATGGAGAGATCAAACGTTCAAGAAATGAAGTGCCAGGAAATGAATCCAGAGTTTATTTTAGTAGATTCATTGTTACCTGCAGACACAGACTAAGCAAACATTTCCTTCAGCAATGAAGTCAATAGCAGCCTTTCCAGCTGCTCTAATGACTGCCTTTTTTGACATCTCAGTTAGTAGTTGTCTGCTCCATATTAGTTTGTTGAACTGACACCCACACAGCAACAGAGAAAACTGAGACACTGCTAATTTTAATATCCACGCTCTTTAGAGGCGAGCAGCTCCCTCACATATGCATGGTATAATTAAGAAGTTATATCATTATCAGACAAGGAACTGAACTACCCAGCACTTAAGAGATCCATCAGGCAGAGGCCGGCAATAGGTGAGGATTCAGCCCTGTTTAGGGGTGCAGCTCCCGCTGTAGCCCATGAAGCCATCTGCAATAGGGTATAGCACCGATGCTCTGCAGAGCTGTGCCACACAGTAGGTATTTACTTACAAAAAATGAGCTGTGACTTTATTAAGGCTGTTTCGGGGCAATACTGGGCAGCTGGAGAATTAAGAAATCTTCCTGCCACGTTTTGAGAGGCACTACTGCATTTGTTCCACAGTCATTCCTCCCCCTGATTTAGTTTGCTCTCATATTTATCGCTAGATTTGTTTACATCAGAAATACTGAAGCATGAAAATGGAGCAACAGAAAATGATACTGACAATAAACCCCTTCAGTTTCCCTATTCCTTGAACAACATCTTCCCCATACATACTGGGGAGGGAACAGACTTCATGTTACCTTCTGGGTCTTACTTGTGCTGGCAAGTGATTCACCTCAGTGGGGATTTTCCTGTCCATTGGAATTACGGTGCTGCCGTGATGTGACATCATTTATTTATGCACTTTCCCTTCCCCCTTCCAGGATTTTCATACACTCATACATGAAGGTACATGTTTGCTCACATGCGTATATGTATTCTTTCAACCTTAACTATTCTATGGTTCTATGTGTAAATACATGCCTACGTACAGAGCAGGTATTGTTTCTGTGTCACTAAAGCAAACAATTGTGTCATGCCTCAGAAAACAAAAGCTGGCAAGCAGTTATTGTTCTGAAATGAAATGAATGGCTTGCCATACCACTGTGTATTAAAGAAGTCTTAACAGATACCACAAAGTGCACGTCTGAGGAGCCCCAGGAACAGAAGTGTTATCATCAGGATGTTACCTGTGTCTCAGCAAAGGGTCAGATTTAAAAACCAGTTCTTGCTGTCTTGAAACAGGAATTGAACACTCAAGAACTCCACCAGTCTGGAGCTCCTGCAGTTACTGTGATGCCAGAGAATGACCACAACTTATAGATACATGCACCACCTCCAACTGATTTCATTGCTGTCACAACAGTAGAGCTCAATGGATGTTACCCAGAGCTACAGGTTGTGCTAAGAACAACTTCTGAATTTGCTGTAATTCCTTAGGGCTTAAAGCTTTTTTTTTGTCTGCATTGAAACAGCCAAGAGATTGACATGGCTTTTCTTGTCTCTCACTTGAAATTTCAAGAGCTGCAGATCTTTCCTCAAGGCATATACCCCAGTGACATCCAGGGGGAAACCAGGGGAATACTCTTCTTTGCTAACCATAGTGGTGTAGGCATAGATCAATAACAAAGCCACAAGCATGCAATACCATTTGGGTACCCTCAGCCTAACCTACCTGCTGCCTCAGATGTATGGCTCCACCGCTCCCAGGTTGCCTCTGCCAGCCCTGCACTGCCCTTCCAAGGAACCTGGAAAAGCTAAACCATCCTGAGCGCTGGTATTTAACCAACTGAAGCCCACCCCAGGTGTTTAGACTACACATTTTATTGAGGATCCACCTGCAGGCAATGAGAAGAATAAGGTGTCTTTAGCAGGTGATTAATTTAGCTTAACAGTTACCTAACAGCTACTCTGTAATAGGCAGATTTTTCTTCAGGAGCTGAGTCTCAGCCTAAACAAGGCATATTTTAAAAGAGATGTGCCAACACTTGCTAGGAGAGTCAGTAAATTTCATGTTTATCTACCTTAAAGGAAGGAAGGGGGGAAAAGAGGAAAAAATAAAGCCTGAGTAAAAAAAGCCTAAAGCCTCAAGAAGTCGGGTATGCTTCCTTTTCGGATAATCCTTCTTTTTTATAGGCAGCGTTGTCCTCTATCTAGCAAAATATTTAAGACAGAGACCAATGATGGAGTAGGCTGTCAGATATCCAATACACATAATCACTTCTATGGTCTGGTTTCCCTTCTCATCAATATAGCTTAGGCAACATGACAGATGTAGCTTTTATTTGTTTTCTTGTTTACTTTAATGGCATCAGGGTGAGTTGCTGCCTGAATGAAGGCCATTTCATTGGCCTCTGAAAAAACCAACAGGGATGTAAATTGACAGTGGCCAAAACAAAAGGCAGGAACCAGTCACTCTGCTACCAAATATCAAATGATATTTTTGGTGGCATGCATCCCTGCATACGTAAACCTCAACATTTTTTGAGAATTTCAAACAAAATAAAGAGATAAAAATACTTGTTTGCTCAGTGCATAATATATATAAATATATATATTAACATACCAGAGAAAGGACCTGCCACAGACCCAAATCCTATGGCAATTTTTGAAATCAAAGCCAATATGCATAGGTTGGTGGTGTACTACTGAATCAAATCTATCCATGACTATCCCCTGGCTCTGGGGACAGGAGCCATGGGGCACCCTGAGCCCAGCTCCCTCATGCAGCCTGGCTGTGGGCAGGCTGTCCACGGGCTCCCTGGTCCATGCTGCATCTGATCGTTGTACCCGGGAACTGTTCACTGGGGCTGGTGTGAGGCTCAGGGCTCCTCTGGCCATCATGCTGAAGGAAAGACTGAGGAGGTGAAGAGGATCCAAAGCACAAGCACTGAGCCTCGGTGCTGGCAGCGCTGCTCCCCAGAAGAGCCAGGCATCCACAGCAGGTACAAGGGAGCTGTTGCAAGAGCATCTGAAAATAGAGCGGCGAGATTTTCCTGAGGAAGACAAAGATCCAGTTGTGAAACTGGTAGAGAGCTGTATGCTGGGGAAACAAGAGGTTCTCCACAGCCTGAGACCGAACTGGGTGTTATCCAACACCTGCACCAGCGTTCACACATGCAGCTTTGGCTACGGCTGAAAGGGAGCCAACAAAAGAAGTCCATAGATACTGTTCAGAGATGACAAATGAAATAAAGTAGATGAAGTTTTGCATGATATCTGTGAACTGGGCTGAAGAAAGACCCACTTCTCAATGTTTTCTAGAAGTCCTAGGACCTCAAGAACACCTTGGGTTGTCTGAACGCTTTTCATGAGTCTTTCTATAGCTGCTTCTCTGGTTTAACATTAATAATCCCATCGATGTTCAACTCTTGCTGATCTGAACACAACAATACTAATCTAAGCCCACAAAAGGTTTTCATATGTGTGAGCTGTACCGACTGATCTTTTTCTGACTGAGACTAGAATGTGGGGATAAATGCTGACTATTAGACTAAAGATGTGCTGTAAGTATTTAGCACAGATGAAGTTTTATTTAACCAATAAACAGCTAAAAAGGAGCCATGTTATTTTACAATACTTTATCCAAGAACTCACAGAAACTTCTTTACTTCCAAAACGTCAATCAATTCTGCAGTTTCCCATGAAGCGGACGCCTTCTTTAGCTATAAATGTGAAATCTCATTCAGAAAAGAGGCCCACTTTTTTATTCGGAGAGGCAATACAAAGCAAAGGCTCACCATAACAGCTCTTGGTTTCTTGGGCTACTTATTTAAAACAAGGCTTACAGATAAAGCAAGAATATAAAAATACCTTTGTTTGGAGTACAACTTCAAGGAGGACAGAGAACAGCAGGATCACTTCTAATGGTATTCCCTCTTTATAAGTGCCTTTGAAAATGTAGTAAAGATATCCTGTGTTCTCCCTCTTTCTTGAGGAGCTGAGGGAACCATTTTGGATCAGTGTTTCTCAGATTTGTTACATCCCTTAGTAAGTAAGCTGAGACACAGAGAAATATTTACCGTGATACCATTCTCTTATGTTCAAAATGATTTGTTTATCACATAATCATTTATGGCTAAAAAAAATTAGATGCTGAAACTAAATCATTTTGTATATAGCGTTGCAAATATAAATGGATACTTTGATCATAGCTGACACAATGGATAGTCTCCCTGAGAATAATTTGGATATTAGACTCAAGTGTGCTTGCCTGTCATCATGACTATAATAAGTTAAGCTACTTCAATATGATTAGCTTCTGAAATGGATTTTACTGAATCAGTGGAGAAGGGAGAAAATGAGAAAATAAAGTTTTCTTTACTGCTGAATACTGCAAATACTGAGTGTCATTTTGGCTGCACGAATTGAGTTTTGTCTTGTTTTAATTTATTGCACAGTACAGATGTCACACAAACACTGTCTTCTTTTCAGGCAGCAGTTTAAATGATAGGGTATAACAAGCTCAAATTTAGATTTGGTTTATGAGAAAATAGCTCACACAGTACGTCAGCCCTACCAGAGGTGTTGTACAGAGATTGAAGACTGTTAGATCCACAGCTGGTGAGTTGTGCTAACAAGTTCCATGTCCTCTGGATCCACAGCGATAAATATGAGACCTGGCTTTTGTCTCTTGTTCAGTATGAATGAGGATCTTGTCTGCCTGCCTTTCTGTAGAGAGGTCAAGAGCCATAGCTATCTCTGCTTCCCCAAAGAAGCAACCTGTTCTTCATGACAAGTCATAGTGCAGGGTTCAGCCTGATATCATTTTAGAGAGTTCAGACATGAAATTTCTGTAATGTAAAGAGAAAGAAAAGACCTTAAGGTTGATAATGAGAAAAAACCCACGAGGAACATTATTAACCATATGCACTTCCATAGCAGCAGCGGTATTAATTAATATTGCAAAACCAAGAAAATGATATTATAGTAACTAAAAAGTTGCATTAAAAAGTAGCTTCAGTGTAAACAATGTCCTATTCAGCTGGGTTTTTAGTGGTTTAACTTTCACGCAGCATAAACATACAAACAAGTCATTACGTTCAGGTTAGTGAGGATCTAAAAGAGAAGGAAGAAATTGGCTTCTTCCCTAGTGTTACCTGGAAGGTGGCCTTTAGCATGGACAGGATGGGGCAGATCTTTACTGGAAAGGCATCCCAGCTGTAAGGGATGTCAGCTGGGCTGTGTGTGGTTGTGCAGGTCAGACTTCGGTTCCTGCAGTCAGGAATGATGAAACACTTATTTTTTGGAATGAAAAGATCCCTGAGAAAGGCAAGAACACAAACTTGTTGAATCCCAAGGAAACAAGTTTTACGCAACTATGAGTCACATTTTACTTAGAATTGACTTCTGGAGTTATTCTGGAGTTGTTATGATTAAGCTGTGTGGAGAATTACACCAATTAAATGGAATAGACTATAAGAGAGAACTTTCCTGTTGCAGTGTTTTACCTGAGGCTGTTCAGGGCATGAGCATTTCAAGAAGTTACAAACCTTTTAAAAATCTGTATTTATTTATTAATTCTTTCAGTCTCATCTTCAGTTGTAAGCAAATGGGAGGTCAGGGATACATGGATACGTAATAATGAAAAGCTTCTAGGAAAACACGGAGTGTATCCATTCCTCTGGGAAAGAGAGATGTCAACACTGTTTTTACCAAGACAGATATGATTATTGCAGTTCTGTTTGCACAGTTTTATTGGAGATTCTTTTGATAATCAGATGAAGAAACGATGGCTTTCCACCAAAAGCCAGGGAAACATGAAAAAACGTATTTCTTACCGCATTAAAGGAATTCACTGTTTAACACGTGTCTGCAAGCCGACCTCCCACCTCTTTGAATCTGATTTGGTTGAAGAGAAACAGAAAAACAGTGGCCCTTGTGAACTCAAAACTGCACTGCAAAAACTTGCTTTGATGTCATCATGGACCTTCAGCTGCCATTGCCACAGTCAGATGTTTCAGAAGTATTGATTTTCTTGTACTGATGATAAAATGTTGAGAGTCTTTGTCCAGAGAGTGCTTAGTGGCCTTTTTTTTCAATGTTAAGCACATTATCTCACCTGTTTCAGAACATTTTTCTTTCAGAGAACCCGTATGACATTAGACTGCTGTGTGACTGCCTGCCAAGCCTCCTTTGTCTCTTCACTATTTAATTTAAAACCCAAAGAGTGACACAAAGTAGGAAACTGCAGTCTGAATAGCTGTGCTTACTGCAACCCATTTCTCTCAACAAGGAGAACAACGAAGTCAGAGAGAGGTTTTGGCCAAGCTGAACAATGAAAGCATCTTCTCGTCATTCATAATTTTTAGGACTTCAGCTGGTTACACCAGCTCTGTCTGCCTCCTTCAAAATACAGAGCTCTTGTTGAGAACATTCATCTTGGAAATGAGATCCCATAAGAGTTATGCAAGGCTGCATAGCCAAGTAATCCATGTGGCATGGCTGCGGGTTCCACATCATTACTTCACTCTAATCTCTGCACCAAACTGCTGAGATCTACTCCTGGAGCAACCTCACGCTTGCTACCACTCTGGCCATGCTCTTGATGTGAGTGTGATGCACATCCACTGTGCTGATCCAATGGATCTGCATGAGGTCAGGCATCTCCTGGTCTTTTCTTAAACAATCCCTGCATGGTGCGGTATAATGAGAAGAATTATTCTGAAAAGCAGGATCAACCCATTGTGATACATGGAGAAAAGGCTTGAGAACAAACCATTCACATGAATCACTCTCTTGCATTTAGAAGGTCACCATCAGATGATGCATCAGTCTGAGCCCTTTGCCTATCACCTTACTTGAGGGAAGATTAATTTTTAGCATCTGTCAAAGCTCCCATATCCTTCCCTGTTTCTGTTCTCTGGACCTTTAAGGATTGAGTTCCTGCAGGTCCAAAGGGAGACCAAACCAGAATCTACAGGCCTTTTTCCCCACTGCTTGTTTCGTCAGACTCTGTGGGTGATTTAAGCCAACACATCCATGCGTCAAACCATTTTACAGTGCTAACACACAGTTACAGAGCAATCCCCACCTCATGAGGGTGCATGTCCCACAAAATACATTTTTACTATTATTTGCCCTTCATCATTTATGCAGAATGCTTCGGTTCAGAAGGAAATTAAGGAAAATATGAAAACTAAAATAATGACAAAGACCTAAAGAAAACAAGAAAAAAGAAATTGCCCCAGTAGGACTCTAAAGGTCAAGCTAAACAAGGATACCTCTGGTTACCCTCCAAGTGATTCTCCCAAAAGGCCCTGTCTTTTGTTATCACCTGTCTTTGACGTTTTTATAGTCCTGAATGGTAATTTATTCCTGGGCTGGCTGAAATATTAAGTCCCTGGTGTTGCCACAATGTTTAAGCAGAACACACTGCAGATATAGAAGAACAACTGCTTGTGTGGGCAGTTATACGTGTCAGAGGTGCTGGGAAGGAGAGAAGGGTTTTTTGAGGAGGCACACTGCTTTATTGACCTCTAGTGAAGTGGGGTACAGCTCACTGACACAGGGACTTCACTCACCCAGTGAACTGACCCACGAATCAGCCTTGCTGGTGATGGGTTTCCTTGGGCTATGAGCTCAACTCAGTTTTTCAATGGGTGAGTCTTGAGCTATTTCTTCCAACACTGACAATCAAGTCATCCATTTTACTCCCCATGCGGGCAGCCTAGGCAACCCTTTTTAGGCCCTCCTGGCCTTCTAGCACTCCTTTGGGTGAGAAAGGTCCATCCTGAGGGAGCGTCTTGAGGCAAGACAGGGCTTTGAGAGAGCTTTGAGAAAGCTTCACTCAGTTTTTGCAAGGAACATGATTTCCTCTGCAAACCCTTTCCACCACACTTAAGCCAAGTCCGAGGAATTCATGGTTACTTTTTTGTCAAAAGCAGTTTGCAAAAGCGCCAGGATCATTCTGTTTTCATCCGTACCCACAGGCAGATTTCTGCAAAGGGCTATCTGCTAATGCGGTTAAAGACGCAGGTCTCTTCTATTTTGCAAAGACCTCTGTATTGTCTGTCTTTCATGAATACATACAAACCCCTCCACTGCCCCTTTTTCATGGTTGTTACAGGTAGTACAGATGATGTGAGTGGCAGTCTCCTAAAAACTTTATGGCTAGCAGACAGGGCACACCAGTCCATTAATCTATTCAAGATTTTAAGGACCTCCTCATGAGAACCATACCTGAACCATACCTGAAGCACTTCACAACTTTAAGTGGTTCTGTTTCACAATGCTCCTGTATTACAGAGAAATGCCATCCCTACCTTACAGACACGGAACTGAAGCACAGCAAAACTTAGATGTTGAAAATCACAGCTGCAGCAAAGTTACGAGAAAAGCAAAGTACTTCCTAGGTGAGTGTCCTATTCATTCAACTACCCTATGAACAGTTACATATTTAAGAGGAAAATGAGGGTAAAATAATGAAGGAAAGAGATATTAATAGAAAGAAAAGAATCACAAGAATGAGAGGTTTATTACCAACTGATTTTACTGTGTAATTGGGCAATTACTCATTTTGAGTGCTTGAGAGCATCCCCTGTCACATACCTAAAACGGTATTTGGGGCAAGTTTTCATATTTCATTTACTGCTGCTGCGAGTGTGGGATGTACGGGAATGACAAGGGCCATTGGATGAGGGAGCAATATCTGCTTAGACCCAGCACCCCTGGGGAAAGCAGAAAATAGAAAAGCAGGACAGTGAGAAGAAAACCTCTGGTTAGTGGTTAGAGAACATGTTCTGTAAATAGGCTAAGCACTGAGCAGCGGCAAACTGCTTCTAAACACTGTAAGCATATGCAGCTCCGGGTACTGCTGATTAAAACTGAGGCACTTGGAGTCAGATCTTTGTTTTGAGGAAATGGCACAGAGCTTCAGGTGCTCAAATTTCAGAAACAGAGGCCAAACTCAACTGGAGCATAAAAAGAAGGAAAATAAAGATAAGAAAAGGAAAACCAGCCACTCTGCAAAGTGAGCTCCAGCCACCGTCCCTTGGGTATCTCATAAACAGGGTTATCAACAGATACTCACCTTTGGGAAGCAGTTTAAAATTCAAACAAAGGCTGTATTTAAGTAATTACATAAACTAAACTTTTCCAGACTGTTCCTGCTCCCATTTTAATCAAGGGGCTTTTTTTTTGCAATAAAACTAAAAATCTAGACATTTTGCTACCATCTCCCAAGACAACACTATTATTATAAAAGAAAAGGAGATTTAGAGTTAATAATAAAGTACAGATTATGTTTTCTTGAGAAAAAAAAGAATCACTCTGTAATATACTGCTCACAATAAAGAGCAAGCCTCAGGTTTCATGCAGCAATATTAATTACTGAGGAGAGAGAATGAAAGAAATCACGTCAGATTAAGATTCTTCTGAATAACAGCAGAGAAGATAGAGTGCCGCTTCTGAATAAACAGATTATATTACAGAGAGTAAAATTAGCAGGCAATCTTCACTGATGCCTGCTTCTAACAGTTCTCCGTATGACTTCTTGTGGGCAGGCCCAGGAGACAACAACTGAGGGCAGAATGATTATTTCAGCTTGCCATGTTATTATTCTGCAGCCTTTCTCAGAGCGAGGGGATATTAACTATTCCACCTCTTCTCTGCGCTGCAGAGAAATTAGGCTTCACATCAGCATGTAATATACGAGTAACAAATAATTGCTTATCGCAAAAGCTTTTCGATCTGAAACTATGAGAAATGGCACACAGAAGAGAAAGGAAAGCGTTACTGCTGGAGGAATAATGCATTTCAAATAATTGCAGTAAAATAAGATTGCCATCCAGAAAGCAATGTAATAACCACAGGTTCTCATATATGAAAGACCAAGGTACGTGCTTTACATGTTGCAGTGAGAATACTCCCACTGATTTTGGCGGAGTCAGCCATTGCCCTGTGCAGACCAGGGCAGAGCCCTCCACAGCACAGCCCCCAGGGCTTCATAATGCAATGTTACCCAGGCTGTGCCATTCTCCTGCTCTTTGGCTAACACTGTCTTTTAGGAGCTGGTTCTTTACTTAATGTATACACATTTCATCCCCTTTGGAAGCAAGGTTTGTGAAGGCCCTGGTCTCCAGAGGAATTTATTGCAGGCTGCATCTAAAGAAAGCTCTGCTTTCTGCCAAAGTGACAGAAACTAATAATGTCCATGGTGCTGGAGCCTGCCAGTCTGCACGGGTCTTCCCAAGCCCTCATGAAGTCACCAGCAACCCTGTGGTTGCCCCAGCTTCGTGCCTTTGAATGTCTCAGCCTTGACTTACTACTCCTATTCAGCCTGCTGAGCAGAGCAAGGAATGGATAAGGGATTCTCAGAGGGGTCCAGAGGGGTCCCTGTTGCAGAGACACACCCTACATAAGCTGGAGGTCCTGAAGGCCTCCTGGTGCTGGGGAGAGATGAAGGACCACTCCACAGTGTGCTCTCAAAGGATGGGGTGCCATGTGGAGAGCACACGAAGACAGGCAGTCCCAGGGCTGCTCTGAATCACTTCTCCACCCAGCCTGTATTTGTTCTTAGGATTGCCCCAACTCAGTTGCAGGACCTTCACTTGGCTTTGTTGAACTTCGTGATGTTGGCATTGGCCCATCACTTGAGCCTGTCCAGGTCCCTCAAGATGGCATCTCCTCCCTCCAGCATGTCAGCTGTACCACACAGCTTAGTGTCATTGGTCCCCAAAAGAGGAATGTGCTCTGCCTTAGAGAGTAATGAAAAGTATCTCTCAAAAAAGAGCAACAAGGACTCACCCTACTGAGAGGAGGAACTGCACTCAGATCAGAAGAGTTTGGGGCAAGGGACTTTTACTCACGTATTCTTGCTCTACAGGCAGCTTTCAAATGAAAGGGAGAGGGAACTGAAGTGTGAAAATCACCTAGGGACATAAAAAGATAATTTACCAAACTACCTGCTGACTTCAGTCTCATTAAACTCACATTTCCAGCAAGGATCTGTGAAGAAGCTGGCATATCCCAGCTGGATATGAGGTGCCAGCTGCAAGGGATGGAGGCAGCCCAAGGAGAGGGGCTGGCAGGGGCACCCAGCCCACCCCATGGCTGAGCAGTGGCAGTGCAGACCAGCTCCACCACCTCCTGCTGCTCCAGAGCCCTCACTGCCCAGGGTACCCATCAACCGCAGATGCCAATGGCACCATCACAGACAGCAAGGCACTGTGATGCTGTGCCTTGTGGCAACAGGGCAGCCATCATGATCTATCCCATCCAGTGCATAACAATTGAACTTAAAGCTTCAGTTCAGGCTTCCCTTCTTCAGCTCAGCTGAGGTTTTTAAACAACTTTATCTTCCCCATGTGAAAGATGGGTTTTGCCTAGTTTTTTTAAGCTGTGAGATACCTGATTATCTCACTGAAAATGGGGGGTGGCAGTGACTCCTGTTGTTTGCAGCATGTGGTTGAGGAGAGGAAAGTTGCTGTCAATGTTAAAACAAACAACTCTGACTCTTATTTCCACTTGATTTTGCAATAAGGTAACTAGGACTGGTTATTAGCTTAGCCTGTGGTAAAACATCTTTCCTTTTCTTCCTTTATTTAAGCCTGGAGATTTCCTGCATAGAAATATGAATGCATGAACAATAAATCTGAATTTTCTGGAAAGCACTGAGAAGATGCAGTAAATCTCTTTCAAAGACAGCACTAATTTACCACAAGGAGCTGGCAATCAGCAGCATCTGAGCTGAGAAACCTCTCTGCCCCTTCCCAGACCCACCAGACCTGCGGGGCATGCAGGCAGCCGTGGGACAGGCGGCAGCCTTCCTGCCTCTCACTCTTGCATGGTGGCCTCAATGGGTGTTCTGTGTAATCCTCTAAATCTGCCAGAAAAACCCTCTGGGTGAACAAGACAGACACATGAAAACCCCATGGAAACTTGGAGACGAGGTCATCTTAGCCCAAGCGGGCTGTAAAACCAGAGTAGCTGGAAAGCTTTCCTCTATTACAGTAATTTCATCACATCCAGGTCTTGACATTATTCAGCATTCAACAATTGTGGAAAACAGAGGGACATGTCCTCCCCCTCCCCTTTTCCTAGAACCCCAGGTCAGCTGTTCATTACAGGGTAAAAAAACCCCATCCTATCCAACTGGAATTCACCCTTCATTATCAAAAGAGAACCTTCTTGTAGGCTGTCTCCATTGAAAACCTTCACTGTTAGGTATGAAGCTTTAAAATGGGATGTTTCCCAACTCAGTTCAATGGTTTGAAATTCCTTCTGGTCTTGATGACACCCCTGCAGTGTGCACAAGGGTCATGATGCTTCTTTCCACTAAGGGGCTCAAGGGCAGGTTTGGTGGCCTGCAGTCACTGCAAGAACTGATGTCAGTGGCATGGTCTCAGGTTTAGATGGTCAAGTGTCTGTATCACACTCCAGCCCAGGAAAAGATAAATGTCAAAATCAGTGGCAGAGCCAATGGTGAGCCTTAGCCAAGCTCAGAAATACCATACCAGCAATAGAAAACGTGAATCACCAGTGAAGCCAAATGCACCATGAGAGCTTCATCTTCCATGTGAATGGATGCTCAGACCAAAAGATTTCTTTAAAAGGCCTCTCCTATGGTACTCACTCTGCCTTTGGTGGGATATCAGATCTCACTGAACTCAATTCATCCAACTCAAATTCACCAGCAACAACAGGGGTAATGGCAGCAGCAAACACATGGAGCAAGGGGCTTACAACCGTGGTCTTGGTGTGTGGTGCAGTCTCTGCAGAGTCTCTGTGTAGCTCCCCATTGCAGGTCTGACTGTTGTATCCCCTCTGCTGCCCACCTGAGTGTACAATGTGTGAGAATCACACTTCCACGTTGCCACACAGACCTAGCCTGAAGACTTGCTGGCACATTTCAATGAATGATGCTGGTAAGACATTTTAACTTGTATACAATATTTCTGTGGGGAAAACTGAGTATTTTGTCATGACCGATTACATTCCTAAGTTCAATTCTTCACTCAAACCCTAACTAGATGCTGAGTAATTTTATTTCTGAATTACACAGACCAGCAAATCATATGTAAGGAAACCATTAAGAAAATAGAAAGCTATTTAGTGATTGTGCTGTCTCTAATAAATAGACATTATAAAAAGGTATTATGTTCATTTTCAATTATTCATATTTCCAACAACTAACTGACGCATCCTCAAGTTCCAACTTCCATCCACACTGGCTATAAAATATCATTTTCACTATGATTGGAATGGCTGTTACTGGCTGTCAATTAAAATATATATCATGTACCAGGCAATAGAATCTGACAACACCAGGAAGAAATAACACTTGACAGCCCCTTGGGAAATATATAGGCAAGAGAAGACTGAAAATTGCTGAAGATCTTTACCTACAGCTGCTTGCTTTTAAGCACTGACCTCCAAGGTATATGAAGAACAGAAAGATTTATCTGCACTTGAAAATCTCCCTCACCTCCTGTTATTCTCTTTCCTTTTCATAACCAGGATATATGAAATATTTCTAAATCACAGATTGCATTCTGCATATTTTAAAGGAGGAGCATCAAAGTCACTCCAGCTGCCCAGCATGAGAAATTCTCCGTAGCAGAAATCCTTGGCTGTCATTTTCCAGCCCCATTTTCCAGGGTGGACTGGAGCTAATTACCTGAAGTGTGGAAGCGTTCAGGTGAAGCCCAGGGAAGATTCATCATTTTGTTAGTTTAGCCCTTACACCCACTGGCATTGGCCTTTCATAGCAATGTATGATTCATGCAGGCAGAGGACTTCTTTTTTCAGGAGCTGGGAAGTCAAACTAAATATCCTCAGCTCTTGGTGAGGTGCCCAGATGTGGACAACTTCTGCAAAGTAACTACACTGTCTCAAAAACCAACACTAAATATTGCAACGTGGGCTGTATAATTGCCTAACAGTTCCCAAGGCTGGATGCAGATGCTCAGAGCTGTGTCCATTCCCTCCAGGCTCTGTCTGCATTGTCACCAGGCTTTGCAGGAGGGCAAGGATAGGCATAGTTACTGGCAAGGGTCAGCCTGTGCTCTGCTTTCTTATTCCTGGGGCATGGAAGAAACAAATGACAGAGACCTAATTGCCCTTTTCAATTGCAAAGGTTGAAAATACCAGCTCATCAGATTGACATAAAATGGATAAGTGTATTTCTGACTGTAGGTCACACTTTGCTTAATCCAACTTCATCATGCACGCCAGTCTTACTTGAGGGTCATGTTGAAAGAGGCACAAGGAAACCAGACACCTTGTTCTGCCTAGATCAGAATTATTCTTCCGTCACAGACAGAACTTATCACTGCTGTCATATTTCATTTAAAAAAGCTCTCATCAGGTACCTTAATTGTCACGATCAAAACAAGTCTATTATCTATGGATGGAGAAGTGCTTTAAAATGTCAGTGAATCTTGAGCTTCAACTAGTGGGATGCTTTGTTTTCCCTGAATTGCCATAAGCCAAGACTTAAGATATGAATCAGTCCGTTTTAGTATCCTTATTCCTTGGACCACTGTTCAAGCCTACTGCTGAGTAGGTTAGGCTTAGGTCTCAGCAGCTAGAGGAGGAACATATGTTGGCTCCTGATCTTTCTTTAAATGGATATGACAGGTGTGGAAGGGATAGAGCATCAGGATGCTACTCTTCTGGCTTTAAAGATAAGCATCAGTGAACCTCCATGCTTATGTTGTGACTTCTTCCAGGCTTCTTGATTATCAGGTCCAGAAATTATAATCAGCAATAAACACCAGCAACCTGAAGGAAATGTGGATTTGAATGATAGATTTTTCAATTAAATAAGTACTGTGGGGCATGAGGGCTCATGCCTGGGGAGAAGGAGCCCAGGGAAATAAAAGTTCCCTAGTTTGATTGTATCCCATAGTGAGAGCTGGTGGAAACTTTCTTTTACTCTGCCAGTCTCTCAGATGTGTCAGCAACCACTACACATTGCTACAGTCTCTCATAAATGGGAATGGTTGGACCTGATGACCTTGAAGGTCTTTTCCAACCTGGTTGATTCCATGACTCTTTGAAGATGAATACACAGTGATAGCATGCCTGCAGCAGACTTCTTAATCATATGTTCACAGTCTATCTGTAAGGAGCCCAAACCTATCATGCAGCAGGGATTGTTTATCTCCAAGTTCATCACTATGTGCACACACATGTATCAGCTGATTCCCAATCCTAAATCAGACGGCTGATGGCTGATCCCCCAGCCTCCACCTCAGAACAAGAGCACTAACAGATAAGGAACATGCAGAACATATACATCTATTTTAATTTCTAAATCTCAGGAATTTACCTGATGGGGTCTCAGATGAGGCACAGCAGTGGAGACCACACTATGACAGCAGTTCCTTGATGAATGCCCACAAGAACTGTCTTGTTTTTAAACACAGAAATAAAGATGATGATAACTGACAAGGGCAGCCTCAGATGATTTCATGAATTCTTGCTATGTGAGGTGGCAGGTACACAAGCAACCTTATCTCTTAGCTGTCAATAAACGGCAGGTAACCTCATATTGCTTCTACGCATTGGCAAGTAATCAACCACCCCAAGCCCATTACCATAACAAAGCATCTCGCTGCACTGATACTCAGCCTCAAACAAGAGCTGGTTGCAAGTATACAGATTTATTCCATATTTATGTTCTGCATATTCCACTGTACAATCTATATAATCTGCTGTTTAAATTTCAGGGCTTACTGCAAGAGCTTGAACTCCACTACACGGTTTACCAGACTCCCAGCCACAGATTATCATTTTGTTTAATTAAGCACAGCCTATTCCTCAGCAAGTTACCACATGTGTAAGACCAAGGGACATCAGGTATCTAAAAATTAAGCCAGGAAGTATATTAGATTTCATCAAAAAGGGTAAAAACGATTTCCCAGTTGAGCGACTGTTCATAAAGGTCCAAATGCAAAGCAGGGGGCTACAGGCACTGAAATCACAAGGCAACCCAAGGAACGCCTGGGCTTTGCTGTTGCAGATGTTAAAGATGCTCTGCAGTGAAGGAGAATAAAAATATTCCCCCCCGCCTGTTAAAGATGTTCTGCAGTGAAGGAGAATAGAAACCTTCAGAAAAGAGGAGACACGCTATCAGTTTGGTAGCTGGCAACACACAGGTTAAAAACAAGACATCCCTCAGACCTGAGCTAACCCAGAAAGCAATGTGGCTGTGACTTCTTTTTCCATTTCCCTTTCCTCTTTCTAAACTTACTGACCACAGCTTGACTTTTGAGAAAAGAGAGCGAGACAGCGGAGCTTCACCGCAAGCAAAGCTGGGTCCAGGGGTGATCTCAGGATAGCTGCTGGACGGCTGCCCTTCCTCCCCTGCAGAGGAGGCAATGTTTCACACCGGGGCAGGGATGGCTCTTGCAGAGCCCAGCCTCCCCAGGCAGCCTCTAGCAGTGGTGATGCAGCAGGGCAAGGGAAGGGCTCTGCCTGGAAAAGGTTTTCCTGCGATCAACGCTCTCCTGAAAAGATCTTTGGTGAAGTTCTCTGGCAAGCAGTAGTAAAATAAGGATGCAGCCCTAAGGGATCTTGAGGGAGCGTGTAAAATAAGGGCAATGAGATGAGACCGTGGCGAATGTGCTGTGATAAAAAAAAGGGGGCAATTTGGATAAACTGGTGAGAGGTGGTACTAGTCTTCAGAATAGTTCCTGTAATGGGCCACTTCCCATCGATACAACATGGGATCTGTTGAGGAAAATTTGGGGATTGCTTGCCAGCCACGAAAAAACGGTTTTGCCCGTGTTCCTGAAGATGAATGTACTGCAGATGTGCTGCGGGGGTTGAATTAAAATGGCCAGCTTGGCACTAGTGCACAAGAAAGAAGGGCTGCTTGAACTCTTCTCCCGCCCCAGCAGGTTTCCTGTGAGTGAGCAGAGGGGTCAGGTGAAGTCTCAGGCTTGGGGAAAACCAGCATTGCACAGTTCCCACTTGAGACTCCCTCCTGCACGCTTCAGCTGTTTAAGATCAGCTGCATTCCCTGGCAGCAGGCCGGCTCGCCTCCATGAGGGAACCAGCTCCATATGCTGGGCTGACAAAACCCCTCACTTTCTTCAGAAACACCTAAGTCTTTGGCTTGCCTTTTGTTTCTGTTGGCTTTAGTCCATTCTTAGTCACCACCGTGACAGCAATGGCATTCAAAGCCTCTCCTTTCGTACGTTGCAAGAAGGATGCAAAATACTAATGGGGCAACAGAAATAATGGACATTTTTCAATTCAAGTGCTGTGTAAATATTGACCATCTAATCTTCACAGCAAACCAGAGAGACAAATGTTTCTGCTCTAGTTACTGCCTCCAGCACCTTGACTTACAGGATTCCTGAGCCGGAGCTCTCTGTATCCTTGTCTGGGCTGTTCTCCCAGTTGAGTGACAGCTCTTTGGCACACTGTGTGCTCATTGCATTAGCTCTTCCCACAGTGAGAGTCACGGGCACCCGCACCAGCCCTCTGTGGGTCATAAAAAATCACACCATTTTTTGACCATTTCGTTTTTCCCCATCTCTCCTTCCCTTTTGTAAAGTGAGGGGCTACCACCTCTCATTTCTTTAGTTCTCTGTCTGTTCATCTCTTTTGGCTGGACACTAAAATCATGACAAAGCAGGAGGAGTGCTTTTACATGGATGCACTACGATCTAGGCTTGGACAGGGGCTCTACTTTTTGGACCTCAGACATTTATAGATTCATAGAACCACAGAATGCCTTGGGTAGGAAGGCACCAAGGCTCATCCAGTTCCAATCCCTCTGCCATGGGCAGGGACACCTTCCACTAGGCCACCTTGCTCAAAGCCCTTTCCTTGAACACTTCCA
>JBCJKH010053305.1:0-15474 GCA_039877255.1 Loriculus beryllinus
CCATCCCTGGCAGTGTTCAAGGCCAGGTTGGACGAAGCCTTGGGTGCCATGGTTTAGTGTGGGGTGTCCCTGCCCATTGCAGGGGGGCTGGAACTGGATGATCTTAAGGTCCTTTCCAACCCTAACGATTCTATGATTCTATGATGTGTCCTCACAGGGACCCTGCAGAGACCTGACTTCAGGTAGGTAACACCACCACCAAGAGCCAGGGGGAAGGGTGAGAGGCGGGTGCCTTTGGAGGGAGGAAATGTGTTTATGGAGGTGGGAGGTGCCACCGGCTCCGCTTGCTTTCTCTCATGCTGCAGAGTGTACAGCAGGACTTCAAAATGGGCCTCAAAATAGTTTGTGAGGGTGGGAGTTGTGCCTGGTGGGCAGGTGTGAGTAAAACTCGGCTCAGGGACCGGGGCAGTGGCACCACGGCAGTTGAGCCCTGGAGTCACGACTCGTTTCCCTCACTCGCTGCTGTAGGGCTCAGCCTGAGCACCAGGCAGGCTGGCATGGGCTGTCCTGAGGAACCTGCGTGCTGTGGAGACCAGGTGGTAACACTGGGTGTCATGTAGGTTTTGTTTTACTCCTGCTCCAAGTTCTCCATTTGCTTTGTGTTAGCAAAGCACGTGGAGAAATGCTCGCTGCTCTTTTAAAACATTTCTCCTTCATTTTGCTCTGTGAGCTCTAATCTCTCTATGGAAATTAGTGTATCATTACTTAAGGTATAAGTGGAGGCTAAATCAAAACTGTGTATTTAAAATAACCAGCACAAATTTAGCATTTTCAGTAATGATTGTAAATAGACAAATGGACTACATAAAAGACAGAGCTAAGTGTTAACAGCAAAACAAATCATTGAAGAAAATGAAACATTGGTTAATAAACACTAGATGGAGCATCTGTTGCACAGCTGAGTTTCTGGAGTCACTTTCTCTTCCAGGAATTTAAGGTCTTGGATGTAGCCAGCTGCCATGTGGCAAAGAAAACAAGAGCCAAGATGTAGAGGAGTTTGTAAGCGTAGCTAAAGCCCAAGCACAGTCGCTCATCCTTGTTCTGCAAAGCATTTCAGCTCCATCTCCGGGGAGTTCAATGGGGCATTTAGCCCACAGCTGCCTGCTTTGCTGTCATCTGAACCACCAGGGCCTTAGGACATAGTATTTCTGCTTAAAGCTCAATGGCACTGCACTGCAAGGACAGCCTGTGTGTGGTCAGCTACCACAGCTCAGTGGGGACGTGGGAACCCACTGACCTGATCCTGCTGCAGCTTCATCTGGACCCCAAGCAACCTTTTTTCTGGGGGGTGGCAGGGGAATGGGGAACCCCACTCTTGTTTCTAATGCCCTTTCTGCTCCTTTCTGCCCTGTAAGGAGTAGCTGGTTGCAGCTTTGCCTCTGTAGCCGAGCAAGGTAACACCTGCCTCAGTTTGCTGGGAAAGTCCAGGCTACTGGAACAATTGCAGCATTCTGTGCATCTCTCCTAAATTAAAACATTGCTTGTATGAAGAAAAGAATGCAGTGAAACCTTAAAAAAAAAATAAATAAAAAATTAAAAGATATTGTATAATTTAGGACTGTTGCAAAAACCTACAATTATGAAAGGCAGAGTGGATTTTGAAGGATGAGGTTATTACGTTAGCTTCTTGGCTACTTTGTTGTTCTGGTGGCCAGTTTCTTGGAGTTTGTTTTTTTAAAAAAGATAACTAGAGTGGAATAAGTGGAGGGGGAAATAGGTGGAATTCCTTTGGATGTGACTTTCCTGCTTGTTTTTATTACAAAACATGGCTTTGTGTGCAAGTGGGAGCTATTTGAAATAACTGAATAAAGTTTCCTATAGGGAGACACCATCCTGCCTGCAGCTCAGGGTGAGCTCGAGCTCACTCGGCCCTGCCAAATGTCACGCAACACACCTGCGGTCCAAGAGGCACAACCAGCAGCACAAGGGATGTTTTTGTGTGTGCACATGGAAATGTTGAGGGAAATCAGGCCAGGCTTCTAGAGATAGGAAGGATCCAGAAAATGAGGTGATCTCACTACATCTGTGTTCCCTTTAATGTTTTTTGACTCATCATAACCAAAACAGCGTGGCCTGGAAATGATATATTGCTTCTGATCTACTGGTTTTGGCCGGGGCCAGTGCCTGTGACTAGCTGAGGTGGGAGGCGGGGGTTTATTTACTGAACAACCTCAGGCTGCATAGAACTTGGCTGTTGTCCCTGTGGGAAGGGGTCAGAGGCTCCCTGGTGGCCTCATGTGAGCTGTCTGAGTCTTGGGCTCTGCCGCAGGTACCTGGGAAGCAGCCTGTGTGTTCAGTGCTGGCTGTACGGCTCGTCTGTCCCCTGTTCCCAAAGGAAGGAGGGATCCGACAAATTAGTCTTGATAAGTGTGGTAGTCATGGGTGCAGCTGCTACTGCTTGCTGCCTCTCAGCAGTGGGTCCAGCTGGATTATCGCTATCAGACACTGGCACTACAAGGCAATCGTGCCCTGAAGCATGTGGCATACCTTCTGTGTTTCAGCTCATTGCCTGTCTCATCCTACTCAGCTTCTCGAGAAAGTTATTTATGTACTGAGAGAGAGAAGTTGAAGGTCTTTTTTTTCTGCCCTGCAGTTTGTTTCTGAATGCCTGGGCACACAGCTCTCATTGTTTAAAGACCTCACTAGGAAACCACAAGCATCTTCAAGTGCCTGAAAGCTAATGAAAATCTTGCTCTTGTTTTTTAAAAGAAGCGTATAGATCCTAAATGTTGGACAGGTCTTCCAGAGCTTATGAACAGCAAAAGGAGATTTTCCCAGTGGTGACAGTACTTAAGGAAAATACCAGAGTGAGGAGGAGAAAAATCTGTGCTGAAGATGCAGCCAAAGTGTAAGACTTCCCAGGCCCTTCACCCAAATCCCATCCATTTAGGGATCATGTCCAAACACATTCATGTAATTCAATCTAACGTGTAGTTAGTGGAGCAATAGGTTGGTGTTGGAAGGGGATTTTCCTCGGTATCTGTTAGAAAGCAATTTGAATGTGTCTTTGTATTTATGGCGGGTAAATTGGTGCATGTGTACACCTGTAGAGAAGCCAAAGGCTCGGAGAAAGCAAACTGTTTGATTACCTAAAGGAAAATACAGGAGAGGCAACTGTGCCTCATAGTGTGTGACATGTCATTTTGCACCAGTCATACAGATTAAGGCGCAAGAAACGTTTTGCTTTACCTAGGGTGGGGTGAGACACGCAAGGGTGAAGGAGCATTATCCTAAACCACAGTGTTCAGCTGCTTTGTGTGAATGCGTGTGGCTGGCTCTGGGGGTGAGAGAGCCCCTGAAAAAACACATTTTTACGGGCAAAGCTCAAGTGAGAACATTTCTCAATAACCTCTTTAGTAGAGCTCTTCTCCTGAGAAAATTAGAAAGGACCCTCCTCTGGCTATCTGTGTCTGTCAGTAGAAACTGAAGACAAAACAAAATGTACCAGCAGTCGTAATTCTTAAATTGGTGTGAAGAAATAATGGCTGGCTTAGCCTAATTGCGTAAAGAATGTATGGAAAGAGTGATGCCTCTCCGCGTGGGACTTGAAATCATAGGTGGTCTTGCAAAGGATGGAAGCCAGATCTTGATTTATTGTTTTTTATAGGAAAGTGTTTGCTCTGCAACCAGTTTAGGGGTTAACTGAAATTCACCCATGTCTCAGAACCTTAAGATACTTGCTCAGAGACTAGCCCTTTGGGCTTCATTTACCGCATGTTGCTTTAAAACTACTGTATTTCCCAAGGAGGTGTAAGGCCTGATTAGATCTCAGTGACCTGAACACTTCTGCCCTGGAATCCCTTCCACAAGGGCTGCCTAAAGCTGCAGGGACCCATTCCCAACTGCACTGAGGGGGTGGACTTGCTAGCACTCAGGTTTCCACATGGAAAATGACTGCTGCAAAACACACAAAACCTCCTCCTCTGGAGGAGATTCTGCGCCCAGAAAGGGCTACTAAATATATTGATGCTAAAACTCTAAATTCTCTAGGATTTTTTTTACTAGAGATCAAAAGTGGTTAGGAGCACGGTTACTGTTGGAGTGGCCTTGATTACTGATCATATTAACAAGTATCTACAACAGTGTATCCACAGATGGCTCTGTTCTTGGGGAGGGAGGGGCCCAATCCCACAGGAACATTATAAACCCCACTAAAGTCTGTCTTGCTCATATGCAGGGATACCATAATGCAATGGAAATGGCAAATAACATGTTACTGTGCTTAAGGAGTAACAGTGCTGTGTTGCAGAGAGCTGGTGGGTTAGATGCACAGTAGTCCTCCTTGGGGAGTTCCCTGACTGTACCCCAGCTTGCAGGCAGAGGTGTGTCTCAGCTCATGAGGAGTCAAGAAAGGTTTATAAGAGAAACCTACAGAGTCTTCATAAAATGAAGACCATTTTTTTTCCCTTTTCAGTTTTAGCATTACTTTGGTACAAATAATCTGTACTGTTCCTGGTTTGTACAATATGGTTCCGTTAAACTACTGGGTTATATCTGCAAGCATGTGCACATACCCACTTCATATGTATTTTTGTTAGGGCCCCACCACCTGAAAAGCATTAGATGAATCACTGAGCATGTAATTTATTTTCTGGCATTTGTAAACTAATTCTGTTAGCCAGCTACCTTTCTTCTAAGAAATTTCAGCACAAGATGAGAACGGCAGCTGTCAAAGCCTTAGTTCCTGTAGTCAGTCAACACCAATGAATAGTTGGGGCGACTTTAAGCGGGGATGTCTTTGGATGTGAAAAGGCAAGCAGATGTTGGTTGCTGTTTCCAGTGGCAGTGCTGTGATGCATAGGTGACTTGAGCAGTGATCTCACAAAACTGCACGTTGTTCAGTTTCAAAGACCCTATTTCAAAACTTAGTCTCAGCTAAGATCAATCTCTGGATCATTAAACCCCGTTAAGGACTAACTTGTCAGTCAGCAAGTACTTTCTGAAGGAATCTGAGGATACCCTGTACTGCACGGAGACTGAATTTTAGTGGGAACTTGTATTTTCAAGGACAGGAAAACCCAACAGCCTTCTGCTTGCCAAATAATTTTGTATTTGCTCAGAGCTTCGGGTGCCACTTAATACATTCTTTACCACTTGTATGTAAAGCACTCCTTTGCTTTTCTGTGCCAAGCAAGATTTTATGTCATTTGGACAGATGTTTTCAAATTTGCAGTTAAACTCAGTTTGGGGGTTTCTTTTTGAAAGTTCAGTCATACTCCACATAAAAACAGGGAGTGAAGGCAACCAAATGCAACTTGGCACAAATTTCCTCTAAAACCTAACTAGTTTAATAATGCATATTAAGACTAGCTATGCTGATTTAATCTTATTTTCAGCAGTAAAGAGCAGGAGGACGGCAAGGGAGAACACAGCCTCTGTGCAGGGGCTCAGCTATGCCATTGGCAGGAGGTGGCTGCTCTGTGCCTGACTTCAGCCTAAGCAGATTTGGGGTCCCACACCATTTTACTTTTAATGGTGCCTATAGCTGCATCGAAGGCAATACTTGTTTCTCAAGTAGGTGAAGAGTTTACCTCGCTAAAGGGTCTATGGGGGCCTGGGCGCTCAGTGAGGAGGGGAAGTAGGATTTACGGTAAATGTAGTCCTGCCTTCTTGCCTCTTGTGAAATTCTCCCAGAAAGATCAGGTTAATTATTCCCAATCTCCCCCTTCCCTTTTTCTCACTGTCCTTTTCAAGGAAGCAAAGTGTTGAGTGTCTGAGTTCAGTTTAAATTACCAAGAAACAGCTATTGTTTAGTATGTTAAAAATAAATTGAATCTTTGCTCAAGGTCTCACAACTGTGTCTGATTATCATGTGGTATTTACCAAGTTGAAGAGTCATAACAAGGACTGTCATAACAACATTTTAAAATGCATGCATGTATAAACCCGCTACTAATGGGGAATATTCAATATGTGGTGGATGCATATTTCTATTTTTTTTTTTTTAATTCAAAGTGGTGCCTACAGTTGCTTTCTTAGAGAAGCATGAAAACATCTAAATAAATGCTTTAATCTTAAAAACTGATAATAATCTGTAAACTGCCCTTGGCTTCAGTGATAATTGTGTTATTTTCTTGCTATGCCTGGGGGGATTCTCTGTTTATCCATTTGTAAATTCATTTCCAAAGACAAAGCAACTGCCTCTGCTCCAGCCTCTTTGTGAATACATTCGTGTGTGTGCTCAGTCTGGATGGTCACTCAGCTCTCTGTATGAAAATGGCACCCTTGGACTTCCCCTGTTTCTTACTTCTGAACAGTGTATATTTGCATCTGTGTCTGTATCTACATATATATGAGAAGAGTTGTCTGTGTGCAGGTATTTATGTTTACATGTATGTGAAACATGTATCCTGGGACTGGAAGAAGCTATGATGATGGGGAAAAAATAGGCTCTCAGACCTAATTATGTTGTCTTCTCCCCATGCCCAGTCTGCTGAGAGTCTACCTCCATGGGTCTGGGTAGGCATCTCCATCTCTCCCTGCAAATCTGGGCATGATTAAATTGGCATTTCTGTAAGCCCTAACTCCCAGGCACAGGGCTCTACCAATTCGACAGAAGCACGAAGGTCGCAATTTACGATGATGTTCAGATGCCTGGCACTAATAATTGATGCCCAGGGGAGTTAGTCTCTTGCATGACTTTGAGGATCTGTCCCAGAAGCTGTTTGCTGGAAAATGCCTGAAAGCTACAGTCAGACTGCAGGGAGCCATGACAAGGATCAGCAAGCTGGGCATCGCTGACCATAGTCCCTTGGGATGCAACTGTCTTGCGTGGTGGCATGTACTTGTTAGCATGAATTGGTGTCTGACCTCAGGGTGGGGAGGAAGGACCAACATGGGGGAATGTTTGCAGAAAAGCACGCGACTTTAATTATGGGATTACAATTAATTATAGGTAGGATTTAGCAAATACCTGCCTTTGAATACATTTTCCTGTTCTCTGCAGTATGGCATGTGTTTGAATCCTCTGCCTAATGCTTGCTTCTGGGCAGTTTGCCTGCAGTCTTGGTCGCAGGCAGCTTTGATGGAGACACTCAAGTGACTGCCACTAGCTCCCTGTTCAGCAACCAGCTGCATGAGGCACGTAAACCTGGACCTGATAATGTGGAACACACAAAGTGATCAAAGCGTAGAGCTGGCTCCCCACTTACGCTTATCAGGATGTAAGCGCTCTCCTGGCGCAGAGCCTGGGACTGGCAGCCAGTGTGTGTCCGAGCACAGACTACTTGCTCAACGTGGGAACTGACCTGAGGGCTCCCTCTCTGAAGTGGTGGTGCTACCAGGCACCGCAGAAGGAGCAATCCATGGGGCACAGGCACTGACACTGTCCAAGGAATTTGTCTTATCAGATATAATGGTTTTTCTGTGCACAAGCAATGAAGCTGGTTTTTATGGAAGTGCTTTTATAGTCAACCATTTCCCAGGGGCATTGTTAGTGTTGAGATTGTTTTGGTGGAAATGCTTCATATCTACTGCCAATCCTCTACCCCAGAATAAATGTGAAGACAAACAACCGGAGATGCGCTTCAGACTGAAGTGCTTGATCCTGTAGGCTTAACCTCAGGGTGTTGATAATGAACTGTGGTGATTGCTGGTTGCAAAACAGCGTGAACAGGGAATGACAGGCTTTCTTTGGAAACCTCCGTTCTCGGCTGTCATTCATCGCTCTTGGCCTTACTCTGCCTTGAGATAGGTTGTGCTGGCTGCGTGCAGTAGAAGCCTCCCAAATTTTCATGGTACAATTGTTTGCATGTTATTATGGTACAATGGTTTGCAAAGCGGAGCACAGCATTTTGCTATTTTAATCCAAAGCAGTGTCTCTAGCAGTGCTGCTATGAATTATAATCACTGGTAGAAGTGTAAAAAGTTTCCATTTTGCTACCTCTTGTTTCAGCCAGCTACAGCTTTGTGAACAAGCCACACGCTAGCAACTGGCTCTAAATGACAAGTGACTAATCTGCACAGTTAAGCTTGTTAATCAGTGCAATGCTCCATCTTACCAGATGCATGGAGTAGACAAAAGTGAGGGCAGCAGACTGTCTCTTTCGGTGGCAATTAATAAAATCAAATGTATTCAGAAAAAATTAATTGTATTCCTTGTGAATGTGCACTGAGTCCTAAAGAGAAACAAAAGATCAACTCAGGCTATATATACTTTATTCTAATACAGCCTGCTGTAGGATTTTCTTTCATGTGTCTGGGAAGACTGCTTAGAGGTGAAGCATTGTGTGAATTAGTAGATCTCAACACCTTTAGGAAAGCTTTAGGAAAGCAACTAAGCTGTTTATGCCAAAATCCTATTCATTGACATCTAGAAGACACAAATAGGTGCTAGAGTGCATGGCAATAGAAAAGAAAATCTTAATTATAAAAGTGCTCTTGGTAGTGACAGTGACTGTCACAGGGATGACCATAATCTGTCTTTTTATTAGATTAAACATTATGAAAAGCAGTACGTATGTTTGCACATGTAATATTTGTGCAGGTTTGACTTTTCAGCCTAGCTAAGCTATGCTTGGTGCCAAACCTGAGGAAATGAGGGAAAAGTGGCCAGAAACTGATCTTGTTCTTCTCTTGATACTGAGGCTGTAACAAGTGCTGTTTCAGTCGCTGATGCCACTTGAGGCCTGACTTGCCTTGCACAGCTTGTGGTCCACCTGCATGCACCCTGCTGTGGTACAGTGTCCTGCCATGCCACAGCTGTGTCTTCATTTTGAGAGTAAAAAGGCCGCACTGTGTTCTGGGTAGAGCCCAGCTGCAGCTTTGGGAAAGGCAGGTGTCTGTCTTCCTTACCACCAAGGTCCAGCCTGTGCTCTGCAGTGGGGGCATTTTGGGAGGTGAAGGTTCCTGGCACCTTTTGGGTGCCTGAGGCAGGCAGGAGGCTGGCTCTTTGGAAAAGGGTAGGCTTTAGCCTCTGTATCATCAGTGATGAAGCAGGGACTTCTCTGAGGTTTAAAACTGTATTTTCCTTCCTATTTGCTCCTCTTTTTAGCACGGCACACATACTGGTTAAATTTAAGTGCTTTAAAGTGATCTAGATGGGGGTTTAAGATGACCCCTACCAAGGCATCAAGATCATGAAGCCTTTTAAAAAAGTCTAATTCTGGGTGCACGAGTTCTTTGGTTGAAGTCTTTTGCTTATAGAGAAGCTCTATTTCATGTGTCCCCTTGCAGTGATCATACTGTAGCCTTTGCAACCTGGACAGTGTTTACTTTAACAGTCCTGGGAGTTCTTGAACTATAAAGCAAGAAATCTGTGTGGGACTTTGAAATACTTGGCCTGAGCTTAATTTGAAACAATTTATTGTTCTCTGTCGCTCCTGTTGCAATCCTGTGGCCTTACGTATTGCTTTCTTGCCACAGAATTTGCTTGACTGCCTGTTCCTGAAACTGGCACGACATAGCATTTCTGTTCCTTTTCTTACTTTGATGCTGTACAAAATGTGTTCTCTTGGCTCGCACCCTCATGCTGCTTCATGACTTTTTTCTTCTTTTACAGAAGCAAAAGGCTGTGGAGGCTCTAGTTCAGTGATGAATTGTTACCACGTACAGTATTTCTGTTCACTGTGCTTTGATGAGCCTGTCGAGAGAAAGAGCAGCTTCTTCCTTCCTTACTTTTATTTGCTGTGCTCTAACATTGCAGGTCTTTGGAACCCCAAGTCCCAGACCAAGGGAGGTATGAAAGCAATAACAAAAGCCTGTAAAATATTTTTCTTGGAAAAAACCTCATGCATCTCAGACAATTTTTATCAGAAGGTCATTTGCCATTAAAAAGTTTCCTGCCCTTTGCATACTTCTCCTACCTTTGCACAAAGAGTGGAAGAAATGATTTTGCCTTAGAAGGTTAAACATGCTAGGCTGCTCCACCTAGAGAGGAATCAGGAGAATGTTTTTAGCAACAATTATTTTCCTATTATAAAATATTGCAGATATCATTATACTTGTTAGGATGTACTGATCTTAGTCATGACCTGACACTATTCCATCAATAAAAATCAAGCAGATATTATCTCACGATCATATTTCCTGAATGAGTAAATTGTATTTTTTATGCTGGTTTTCTTGATAAAGGCTAAGATGACAGTAACCACAAGAGAACACTCATTTGGCTGAAATGGTTTCAAAACTGAGCTTTTAATTTTTATAGAAGGCCCTTTGTTCTCTGGGTCACATCTGTGGGAAGACATGAAGTTGGAAGTTCCTAGATGCTCGACAGTGTATCTGCCAATGTACATTTCTTCATATCTGGCCCTGGGGTGCAGTCACCACCAGAACCTCTGCTGTACTCCTCTACATTGCCATCCTGGTTGAGCTGCATGCATAGATCCCTGTGTAATGCCAGGCAGATCTGCCCGTAACAGCCCTCTGTCTTTTCCTCTTGCGTAGCATTTCTTACATGCATTTCTTACATGCTTCTTACTGAAGTCTACTTCAACCCATTACCACTTGACTACTGGACGGGCAGAGAGATGAAGATTGAAATCACTGTTAACAAGTAACAACGTGCAAAGTAACAAGTATCATGTACAGGCCTACATAGTTAACCACTCTCTTCCCACTCTGCAAGTGCAGAATCAGCATGACACTGCCAAAACAACATTCAGCCTGAGTCGTGAAATACTCCTTGCAGGTTTGACTTGCTGAATACTTAGAGGAAATGTTTGCCAAGACTCTCAAAAGTACAGTAAAGAAAAAGAATACTTCTGAAACACACACACAAGACTTCCCCCTCCCACCCCCCTTATCCTGGATCTGTGAAAATAAATAGTCATTTTAACTCCAAAGATGCCACGAGGCAGAATTAATTTCCTATATGCAATCCAATGTGCTATGGTTTAAAGGACATGAAATGGTCATATCTGTCACCATGGAATAACCCAACTGAGGCCAAAGGAAAGCAAAGCCAAGTACTGAAGAGCAAATACTATCACTCACTCACTTAGGTATCTCAAGTCTACTCCAAAAGAAACAATATGAAATATTCGGTGCAGCCATTTGGACTCATGATCACTGGTATCTGTAAGACTAGCAAATACACAAGCTATGAAGCTGGTCAGTGCTCAGCTCTCCTGTCTAACTGTTATAAAATGTCTGCAGTGGGAGCTGGTACTTGCATTTCATCAGTACTGCAGCCAGAATGAAGGACTGTGGCAGCAGCAGCAAACTGACACGTGTTGCTACCCAGCTACTAAACTGGATCAAAGGAGGATACCAGCCTCCCTTCAGCTGCCTGCTGCATTACGAGGCAAGAGGTGGGGCTGGAAGCACGTGAGGAAATAGGACTGGAAGGGGAAACTGAAGCGCTTTAGTCCATAATCAAGATCCAAGCACTGTTGCCTGAGCTAGAAGGCTACTAAAGTCCTCCTCAAGGGCTGTTTGGTCCCAGTTGCACATCTCTTCCTTAGTGCAGGGCTTCATCCTGAGCCTCCCTTTGTCTGCTGATGCCCCCTAAGCTTTCAAAGTCTTTCCTGGCTTTCCTCCTCCCCAGGCCTCTGCTGTGACCTGTGCCACCTCCCACCCACTTCCTGGGAGCTGATGTCTGTAGCCTGCTGGCCTGGGTATTCCTGGGAAGTAGGAAATGCACACTTCACTGCCCCTTGCTGAAGGAAGGAATTCGACTCCTTTTCTGCAGCCTGAGTAAGACAGTGGCTGCTCAGAGTTTGAAAGAAAAAATTGGCACCTACCTTCAAAAGAGGATTATGGGTTATGAGCTGAAAGTGGAGGGACTGGTGCCTGTGTACTTCATTCACTAAAAGGCACTTAAACCCAGGAGAGCTAATATTAAGGATGAACTGTGATCTTCTGCTTTTCCTGTCTGGCTGGCTTAGGCAGTTCCCTGAACAGTTTTTTTGTGAATCCCTCTCCAATACACTTAACTCACCTTAAACCCATGCACTGGAGTCCAGCCATCTAATTCAGGCATGTGGACTCCGTTATGTGCCAGATGCAAACATCCCCTCGTGGACTAGGATTTGAAAGGTTCTATAACCTGTACTGTCAATCAACTAAGGCTTCCATTTTCTCATGCCCAGGTTTTTTTTTGTTTTAAAATCTGGATTTTTTTTTTTTTTTTGAAGCAGATACTAATTTTAAAAAAATATTCTTGTATTTATGCAAAGGAATAGCTAAGGCACGTGCTAGCTATTCCCAGGCTGGTGCAATTAAGACAACAATGACTGACATCACAAAATCTGGCATTTATAAAAATCACTTAAATCATGTTCTTCCCCACAAATTTTGGCCACTAGATGTTTATTTCTGAACATCAGACCCAAAGGTTCACGGCTACCTACATGCCGTGGCTTAACCAAATAAAAATAAATCCACTAGGCAGATATTTTTCTAGCAAGGAAAAAGGAGTCTTGTTTCTCCGAACAGCAGAATGGCTATCAGCAATGCTTACAATGGTTTTTCTTTCATTTGTTTCATTTGACTGTGAGATGGGGCAGGTCAAGAGACCTGCTCAGATTTTCAGATGTTAGCAGAAATCACGTATTCTTAATAGAAATACTTCTGATGACCTTTGTGGAAGGCTTGTTTAACCATGCTAAGAAAAAAGATAATTTGGACTACATTATTACAGCCTGCAGGCTCAGAGATTTGGGGGGGTGGGAGGTGGTGTGTGTGTGTGTGGGTGTGGGTGTGTGTGTGTGGTGTGTAGGTCTGAGCTGTATGCCCTGAAAATCATCGCAAAATTCTCCACAAATTAAGTAACAAGGCTTTAGGTCCTGCGGGAATGAGCTCCTTCAAAGACTGTACTCACAACTTGTGCAAGTAAAGTCAACCAGGGACTAATGTTTCCAAAAGATGTGCTTGCAGCTTTGTGAGTTCCAAAAACCTTTGAGAGATACTTTGGCAAGTGCCAGGACTGGACACAAGGTGCAATTTAGGCTATGTATACAGTAGGAGTACTTTACTGCTGAAGGAATACTAAATGGCAAAGTGCTTCTAGCTGAGAAGCAGCCATACCAGCAATTCTGCCCATGCACACACATGTGAGCATATGTACACAACTGAAATAATCAGTAAGAATTAAAATAAAGAAATTAAAAACTGCCAAGTCAGCTTTGCTGGCATTACTGCATCTATCCGAGTAGCTTGTGGTCATCCAAAGGTTTTACACCACTGGCTGATGGGGCTCCAGAGTACAGCAGCTTCACAGCAGGCAAAGGAAGAAGGGCCTGGAGAAAAGCTAGGTTATGAATGGAGGGGAATAAATTAAGGAATTAAGTGAGATAGCAGAGATTGAGCAGCTGTCTGCTGGGAATTGAGGTGCAATGGTATCTTCACTGATTTCAGCTTTAATAATAAATCAGTAGTGACTGTTTTGGACAAAAATCTAAGAGCTTTTATAATCCATGGGATTGTATGGCATCTATGTTTGTTCTCTCATTAAGTACTATTTTCATTACAAGTTTTTGAAAGTAACATTTCAGAGAAGGGAAGTAAGGCAAACTTATCAAGAGTTTTCATCTCTTTCAAGACATAGGGGACAAAATGTAGAAACTAGTGCCACATGACAATACCGTTGCTTTTAAATGCAGATTTGGATGAATTAGTTTCAAATGGTATCTGCAGAAAAGAATTATCACCCTTCTCTTTTCTTCTTTTCAACCTAAAAGGTAGCAGCAGTACTCAAAATCACTAAGAAGTGAAAAAGAAAAAACCCAACCCAACCAACAAACAAACCAAAGCAAACCAGCAACCCAACTGCTTTCATTTTTTGGCAGTTTGTTTCTTCTCCCTATTTAGGCTCTAGATTGGATTGTCTCCTAATGTGTGGACAAATCTCATAAATCACCTTTAAGAACTGCTATTAAATTCTATCCACACTTCTCTTCCTGATCACCTTCTTATTTTATCCCTGTTCTCTTTATGAATTATAGCTATTCTTTATTTTATCCTTTCTTGTATTTATTCCCCAAATGATGCAGAGTCTCTTAACAGCGAGCAGTTGAAAATTACTTACTTCTTTGATAATGTAATAATGATTACATGCCATTATGGTTTTGGTTTGGAGCAAAGTCCTCATCTTGATTAAATGTGACACCTGGAATGAACTTGTCTTCGGAGGACTAAGCCATGACAGATCATTCAGAGGAAGAGGAGAGATATGTTTTCCTCCACCTGCATGACATTCATAATGGGGAGCTAACTGTTACAGAAGAGAAGACAAACCTACTTATTTTTCATCTGGAAATGCAAAATTATTAACACAACATTGTTGAAGAGTTTTCCTGGATAGTATCCCCTTGGCTGCCTCAGGCTAAAAATGACTGCAGAAGTGTAGTATTTTATGAATCTTCCTGACTGTGAAATCTTGTAATTCTCCTTGGGAGGATCTGTTACTCTGACAAGATGCAGAAATCTGAACAGACACGATGGAAAACCATGTGCAGTAGTGACTGTAACTTTGAGAAACTTCTGTCCCATCAGTTCCTGTGCATCAATTACACTGGTGAATGTTTCCGAGAGATCAGTAACTCAGGCCTCCGCAATTGTAAAGAAAAACCCTACATGATCTGAAACAGATTTTTTCCCAAGTGACTCAATTAATTCCATGTGACAATTAGCAACATTGGAAGCTTGTGAAATTCAACAGTCAGGGAACCGGTCACTTGTGCAGACAGGCAATGTGACATATATAGATAACTCCATTAACTTTTAATGAGAACTGTAATCTGTATAAAGTTTTCTAGTTGTTACATATTTTTAAATTGATCTCAACCTATATATAGCCAGACAGTTACCCATGCAGTAGACCATGGCCTGTTTTCCTTAATCAAGTAAAACTACAATGAGAATTTTGCTCAATTAAGAACCAAAGAATTTGGCTGCATTTTATTTAATTCTTGGCAGTATAAATACTGGTCTTTCCAACAGTAAGTGCCAGTGTAAAATATTTTGGCAAGGAACAAATGTCAATTTAGAACTATGAAATTCCCATTTTCAGACAGTAAAATTAGAATCACTCTGGTTTGTATTAGCTTAAAAAATACCCAACCCCTGGCTTACAATTGTGTAGCTAAGTAAACAGCTATACACTAGTGGCCCAGATTCTGTTCTCAGTTGTAGCATTTTGAACATAGTGGAGGTAATTCCTATTTATAAGTAGAACAACCAATATCACTGAGTCCTAACTTTTCCACATTCTCAATTTATTGATATTGATATTCTTCTGCTATGGAAATTATCACAGTGGTTAAATGTATCTGGTTTGAAGTGGACAATAGTGATTGTTATTGAATCCACTTTACTGCATTGCATCTTGCTACTGATGATGTTTAATGGGATGTCACAGATGAACAGCTCTACCTGCCTAGCCCCTCTGAGCTAAAGGGAAAATTTCCAAAGATGGAAGAGTTGCAGGATAAGTGAGAGTGCTTCTTTCCTTTAATTTCTTTTCTTTTCTTTTCTTTTCTTTTCTTTTCTTTTCTTTTCTTTTCTTTTCTTTTCTTTTCTTTTCTTTTCTTT
>JBCJKH010053307.1:0-21812 GCA_039877255.1 Loriculus beryllinus
CATGTGAAGTTATTTACTCAGATCAGGATTTGTTTGCTTGCTTTGTCTTTATGGGTGGATTCTCAACTATGCCCTTTTCCCTTTCCCCCTTTCCCCTCGGAGGGCTCGCTCGGTGCCGGTGCGGGCGGTTCTCGCGCCGCTGCCGGGGGGCGGTGCCAGCGGCGGTCGCCGCCTGCCGGGGAGCCGCGGCGGCGGCTGGGCTCGGCGCGGGGGAGCGGGCGGCGGGGCTGTGGCGGCCCGGCTCGGCGGACGCGGAGGCTGACGCTGCCTCTCCCTCTCCCTCTCTCTCTCTCTCTCCAAAGGTAAGCTCCTTTGCGCGGTCAACTTTTCGAAGCAGCCGGGGCTATCGCAGCTGGTCGCTTCCTCCCCCTAGTCTGCAGTGAAAATCGCTTTGGCTCCATTTTATTCCTGAGATTATTTATACCCATAAGGACTATGTGTCCTTTAAAGGGCCATTATACTGTGAGGTATTAGCGCCTCTTTTTGCCTAATATCTGGGGATGTGGTCGGTATTACGCCGCAATTTTTGTGAGCCTTTATGCGAGCCTTGTTATTTGCGGGTAAAATTGATCGCAGATGCAGAGAGGTAGATTTGGGAATGAGTTTTTTGTGCTTGTAAATAGAAATGTTATTTTTCTGTTAGTGGGAAGGGGGAGCAGAATACAACGTTGCTTTTAAAATGAGAGGGAACACACACGGGCATTTTCTGTGAGCCTTCAGACTCAGCAAACCGAGTGAATTTGGTATGGGGAGTCTGTATCTACTTGTCCCGAGACAGCTAAACCCAGGATGTATGCATTACGACTGTTCATTCATCAGCGGCTGCAGATAATGCAATTACCAAGTCAGCGGCACATGGATGCTGCCCTGTGTATGACATGCTGAGAATACTGTACTTTAGGAAGCCGACACTTGCTGTAGTTCGGATAAAACAAGCTGGGAATGGCAAGTTATGAAACCGTTGTGTCTTTAGGTAGAGAATAGGCTACCGGTCAGTCTCACTAGCATTTCTGAGGATTTGTATTTTGTGTGCTTCTATGCAGTGGTGTTAATATCATTTGCCATCTGTCCGTAAGAAATTCAGGAGTGAAAAATAATTGGCACCAGTTTCAGGTATCACTAGTGCCTGATGCATAGTACATGGTTCAGACGCCTGAGAATTCACAGTAGTTTGAATTAAATCCTATCATGGAAAAGACTTCATTTAGATCTCAGTTTTTTATTTACAGATAAGATTCTGCAGCCCTGGTATGGCTACCCCTCTGTTAAGGTGTCTTGGAAAGGAAGAGGCAGAAAAAAATCACCAGCGTGATTACCATGGACACAACCCTCCCTTATTTATTTATTAGGCTATTAGGATAATGAAGAAAAGCCATGCTTGCCCTGCTGTGCAGATCTCATTTCAGCAAAACTGCCTGTGTTCCTGCTGTTACCCATGTTTGATTTTTAACCAGTGAGTGCCCTGTGCTTGTGCCAGTGCAGTGCTTGCTACACCTTCACCTATGGGTGCTCATTGTAGCCTCCAAGTCAACAAAGGGTGGAGCCCAGATTGTTAGTGTAATTTTTTCTAAACAGAATGTGCTCTTCACTCTTCTACCCGAAGATCAGTGTTTGCTTACTTGTAGTTGCTGCTTATTTATTCTACTTTGTACTGCTATTACTGCTGCTGTTCTGGGGCAATATTTGTATTCTTGTACAGTAGTATATGTTTTTTATGGCTTAGGCTACTGAAAGTAGCATCTTGTATGTGTTGCTACCATGTCATAAAAGGAAACAGTATCTGCCCCAGACACTTTTTCTACCTAGAAGGTACAGAAAGGCAGAGGGAGGTTTAGTTTGCTCAGGATTATTAGCCGTGTTAGTATTTCTTGACTCCTTAAGGCTGGACCATGTTGGTTCTGCTGGACACATACACATACAGAAAATGTGTTTCACATTAGTGCCCTGAATGACTCCCATTTCTTTTATACACTCCTTTTATTGTTCAGTAAGTAAACTTAGTATCTTTAAATAGGAGTAGTTATTTGTAAAAATAATTCTGTTCAATAAACCCAATATTAATTTAAAATACCATAAAGAGATAGAAGTAGTGATATTTAGGCAGTCAAAACACAGCAGGTGTGGTCTTTGGAATACATCAGATTTTTTGTAAACATAAACAGATCACACACATACGTGCAAGCTCATGCCTAAACTGTCCACAAGAAGAAAGAAACTGGGCCTAATAAATTTCACATTCCCAGAAAGCTAGCCTGAAAGTCAGGAAGGTAAGAATTGTGTGCTCCACGTGAATATTATTTGCAGCTTCCTTTTTCTTCAATATATAAGCAATTCAGAGAGCACAAATGTAAGGATTCTTCCAAAGGAAGGAGGTCATGTGATAAACAGGTTTCTTCTTGTGTTTTCTGTTTGTAGGGGAGGAAAAATATTTGGAGTGGGGGGAAAAGGAGAGCTCAGAGAAACTTTGAAGCACTCTGCAAATGTTGTATTACAAGTTTACTGGTTTTGCAAAGGTTGAAACAGGAATGTTAAACCTTCGTGCAAATTACACATCCTATTTTTAGGAATGTGCTCTATGTATGCGTACTTCAGTGCATGCATGTGTGCACAGACACTCGTATCACTATTAAGAGATGGCAGCAGATGTTGGTCGCAAAATTTATTTATTCTAATGTGTTACTGTATACAATGTGCTAAATAATCAATGAAACTACTAAGAATGCTTTGTCTCAATTGTATCCTGCAGCAGAAGACTACATGGGTTAATTAGTTGTTCCTCTATGTTTCTTTGGTGTATTTTCTTCAGTTTTCTCATCCTTAACTTCTCTAAATGCCTCTTTGGTTTGTTATAGAACAGAGCAGATGGGGATACCAAAGCAGCACTGTTTTGTTTTGAGCAAAGACTATAGTTTATGGATCTCCCAAGACAGATGAACAATCACTGGTTTTTTTCTCTTTGCTGAGTCCTTTGCGGTGAGCCAGAGAGGTTCTGTTGGTCTGATTCTGAAGTCTTCAATCCCTTCCATAATCCCATTAACTTCTGTGTAGCTATATATGTGAATGAGCATTACAGAATTAGGTTGTATGATGTGTCCTGTTCATGGTACAAGTCTTAAGACAGGGTCAGCACTTTCATTGCTTAGTGTAATTTATATCAGAGCAGATGCTACCTATGGGATTATGGAAACTGCTTGCACCTTTAAAAGCGGACAAGAGGTTTTCAGGAGAGCAGGGTTTGTTTGGTTTTGTGTGTGTGTGAGAGATTTTTCCTTTGGATTTATTCAGCATTGGGAAATGCATTGGCAGCATGGATAATATTCAGTGTTCTTTGAAAATTGTTTTTAATTCAGTCCTTTGAAGTTCTCGGTCATGGGTAGGTTGTTTTATTCTTTGTTCTTATTGTGCAAAAAATATGCTAGGGCTTTTACTTGCTGCTCAAGATTTCTGAAGTAGGAGCCTAACAAAAGCCTGGTTTTTCAACAGTGCTGGGTACCCACGTTTCCCTTCACTTTTTTCTTTTCCTTGGGTGATTGGCACTTAGCCTGTGTATTTAAATAGGGATTTATGAACCTGGTCTTTGAATTCAGCCTCTGTTCCTGTGCATACTACACTGTGACCTTTCTACATGCCACAACATAAGCAGGTTTAGGAAGTGATGGTGTCATCTTCACATACAGCTAAGATGGTACTTATCCAAGCATGGCAATAAAGGCAAATGTGCTACTGGAGGTGTCTTTCAGAGAAGGTGTCATACTGATGCCATGCATACTTGAGTTCTTCAGTACTCTGCGGTTCTTTTTGCATGAAAGTTGATCCATGCCAAACCGCAGCTTCGATAGTGATGGTCGACTGCTGTGTAATAACTCTGCTAACTAGATATAGTTATGCCTCGTTCTCCTTCTTGTGTGTGGTTGCTGAGTGTTGCTAAAACAGGCACTATATGCTATCCCAGAGAGGAAGACTATTTAAATACTAACAGGAATAATACTTTTGTATATGCCCAGGGAGGTTGTGAATACTCCATCCCTGGCAGTGTTCAAGGCCAGGTTGGACAGAGCTTTGGGTGACATGATTTAGTGTGAGGTGTCCCTGCCCATGGCAGGGGGGGTGGAACTAGATGATCTTGAGGGCCTTTCCAACCCTAACTATTCTATGATATGCCTTCTCATGGTCTCGCTAGGATATCATGAAGCATGATTAAGTACTTTTGGATTCCTGCATCATAGATGCTGTTCATTGGAATGTGTTTAGAAAAACAAATAGTATTAGATGATAATAATTAGGTAGAAAAACTGGTTTGTGATGTGCTTCTCAGATCAGACACTTCATATCTGAATTTGGGTATGTGAATGTTTATATGTCAGCGTTTTTCTCTCTCTTCCCTTACTTTTACACTTGTCTGAAGTGTACAATGTAAACCTGAGTATTTGGGTTTCCTACCCATTCACAGGAAGAGGAGATGATCTGGACTGATTTTTGGGAAAGTTTGTTCCGTATACTCTGTGAAGTCTCCGTAGCAGCAGACCTACAGTGTAGAACTATATCTGTTCCTTATCTACAGGTGCCAGCATAGGCAGGCAGCTCTGCCATCACTTTACAGCTTAAGGAAATGAGATGTTGAGAGGTAAAGCCATTTCTACAAGAAATTATCTTTTTTATCCATAGCCAGTCTTGTAACAGTTTATTGATGTTTGCCCTCTTCATAAACAATAAAGACTTTGAAGTGAGTGGCCTTATCTTAGAAAGCAAACTGTTGCTAAAATTATTCTTTGTTAGGAATAATTCCACTTCCTCTTATCCTGAGAACAGAGAAGATAATTCAGTACTGTAACGGCTGGGGGTTTTCAGTGCCTCCATCAAAATGGGAAAACAGGAAAGAGCAGCATGCATGAAAACATAGTTTGCCTTCAGGTTTGATTTATAGCTATTCTGGTCTTTCAAAGAATCAATTATTTACTTAATATGAATGAAATATGCCTGGAGACCAGAAGGCTATTCTGGTTGTGAATAAACACTGCAACACTCATTCACATAAGGAGCAGAAGTTATATTTTTCATAGAGCAGAACAAACATAATTAGGATGACTGTGTGGAAAGAGGGGCTGATAACAGTATGTAAGTCCATTTTTCTTTACTTCTATGTCTGTATTGATCCTAGCATTTAAAGGTCAAAAGTAGTGGTTGCTCAGTTACTATTACGAGTTCTGTGAGTTTCAGCCCACTTTCCAGTGCCTACAGCGTTCTTCTTGCAGGAAGGCCAAGCCTGATGGTCCTCACAGTCAGATGCCTTTTATAATCATAGGAATGGTTCTTCTCTGTCAAGCAGGGCCAGTTAGTCATGTGAGGTGCTAAGAGAGAAAGGCCAGATTTAGGGACTTGGAATTTTGCCCAGCTACATCAATTGCAGTAATGACGTGTCAGGTAGTGTTAGTCCTCATTTATCTCAATCCCGCAGTTTGGAAGAGCTAAGAAAAAGCAATGATTCCTACATTGGAACCAAATCTGATTTGATATAAAGTGGAATTATAGATGTCATTATCTCAAAAATATTCAGATCAATTCATCTGAGAGTTTATACAGCATTTATAGTAGATAATGATATATTTACAAAACTGACCCAGCCTAGGTGGTGTAATTACTTACCCATTTGTCATTGGTGTTATTTAAGCAAGGGATAGTACTAGATTGTACTGGGTCTGATTCCTACTCTCTATTCTTTGTTGTAGTGTGCTTTGTCTGAGCTCTCTGAATACTGTGGAAAACTGAGTGGTTGCTTAAGTAACACGTCTTTGCAACAGTGGTACTTATAATTCCCTTTTATTGGCTAATTTTGTAGAACTTTATGTAGTAAAGTATAGGTTTTACAAATAGTTATTTTTCCGAAAACTTGAGTGAAATTTGTTTGCACATGAATTACCCCTAATCCTCATGGAAAATCATTTTTGTCTTTTGGAGATAAGCCAGTCACAAAGAGTCACCTGTACTGAGAGACAAGCCAGTCATGCAGCATTAAACTCCACAAACACTTGATGGATATTAAAGTGTGGTTGGCAGTCTTTTGCTTAACTCTGAGTTGAGATTTGTATGGTCATGGTAGGAGGCAGCTGAGCCAGTGCTTGGTAGCAGGAATAAAACCCAGGAAGAATAGTGTGATCTGTTGGTGCCTACATTGTGTCTTGAAGGATGACCCAGGTCTTAGATGCTGAGTAACACACTGGCACCTGTGGTCTGACATCATACTGTCCCTAGCAGAGTCTGAATCAAGTGTGAGTTCAGGCTGCCTAAAAATGCTACAAGTCCTTGTCTCAAGTAACGTTGAGACTATGGGGTGTTTTCAAATTAATTCCACCTCATCTTGCCCTCCTGAAATCACTACTGCAAGGGCAGATGACATGACTAGAGGCTGTACCATATGGGGTTCTCCTCATACAGCTGCCTGTGTCTAAGGTTTTCTCTGGGAATGCTAGCAGGGTCACTGAAAACCTGTCCAGAGGTTGCTTCCAGGAAGTAAATGGATTCACTGTTCTAGACAATGAGGGTACAACATCTGTCTCCAGAAGCCTTAGAGAAGATCTTTGTGTTAAGTACAATAGAATTTCTCCATGATATAGTGTGTGAGATACTTTATGTAGTATTCTGTATATCATCTTAGAGTTACCAGTCAAATCTTGTGTTGCAAAGAAAATTTGTGATGAATTACTGCTTAGCACCCTGTACCATTATAACTTGTCTTGAGAAGAAATCTGTTGGTCACAAGTCTGCAAAATTGGGAAAGAATATATCGCATATACAAACATTCTAGATGCCAGTTAAAAGCTGCATGTGCCCTGGAGTTACAATGTCAGGAAAAAATGGTTAGGTATCATAGCTTCTCCTGATGCAGTGTGACATTTGAAGGGCTAGAAATAGCACTCTGATAACACATTTTAATAGGTGACTAGGTATTTAGTTTTGTTTCTCCTCTTGAAAGGTCTGGCTGTGCTGTCAGGCTGATTAATTATTTAAAGAACCCCCTAAATATTTTACACAGTTTTATTTTTTATTTTTTTATCTGTTGATTCTTTTATTCTTCTAAGACTTTACTGCAGCAGGAGAAACCGATCACAATATATGTTAAGAACTTATATAGCTTCCTAGAAAAGATAAAGAAACCCCAAAGACTCTGTAGGTATTTGTTTCCTCACTCTATCTTTGATTCAGTTTATTCTCACTTTCTCTACAATGCCTCTTTGAATCTGTTTTGTTGGGTAAGTAATCAAATTTATTTACATGTCAAGCAAATCTGTACTCCCCTTATGCAAGGTGTTACGTGAACATAGAATAAATCCAAATGTATGTGGCAGAAAGTGTGCTTTCTAGGTGAGATGTGCCAAACAAAGGTCTCATGTTGAGAGGAGACATCCATGAAGAATACATGGTTGTGTCCTACCTCACTGTATCATTAGGCACCATTTCGTAGCATAGCTGTGAGTTAGGAGTCTTTACAGCCAGCTATACAAGTGTACAAAAAATTATAGAATCAGAGACCACTGGAAATCAAATTTCTTCAGACACTGAAGACACTTGGATATGAATTTAACATCTTGAGCGGATCAACAAAATACTTGTACAGTGTTTGCTTGCTCTTCTAACATCTAAATGTTTCAAATTGTGTACAAATTGTGTTATGGTTCTCCTACAAATGGTGCTTAGTTACATATCTGGCAGTGCTGTAATACAAACAATGTGGTGGACTGCCACCTTTTCCTTTCCTTGTCTCTGCAGCTCGGCTTTGGTCTGTGATCTGGCATCATTGGATAGTTTGCATATTTGGTAATAAGTCCTCTCCTGCCTCAGATAGGTATGAGACAAAGCTAGCGGTAGGAAACCCAGAAACTTTCCAACCTCTCTTTCATAGCAGTCTGCATAGTTTTGTAAGACTTCTTCTGTGAAGACTTTCACAAATAATACACTGCTCATTCAATCATGAGATACAGTATTCAATCGGGGAAAAAAAAAAAAAAAGCTTGAAAGTACTTAAAAAGAAACTTAACATCTTGACAGAGAGATGGCTGTCTTACGGACTTGGAAGAATGACTGATACTCATGATAAAACAGGTCTTCAGGCCTGGGTATATTTATGAACAGTAAGGTTTTAATAAAAGTGTTCTTAAAGTATATGAAATTTGTTGCTTCAGTTTGTGAGGTGGTCTTTGGAACACTTATAAAAGTGGTATCAATATTTTAATGATAAAGCTGTGCTTATTTCCTTAAAAATTATTTATACCTAGAAAAATGAAACAAAGGCCCCAAGGACTGTTTCTTATTTTGTTTCCCGGGTCACTGTGCTCATTGTAGAACAAATGAATGTGAATGGAGCAAATGACTGGCCAACAGTCTTTGTGCTTATGATACTGAATGAGAGATGATTAGACTTAAATCATGTTGTTTAATTAGCTGAGAAATGTGACACATGTATCTTTACATGAGGTTTGTGAACTTCTGTAAAAACGCTAGTCTGTATCTTGATGCTAAAACCAAACAGTAAGAACTCTAACGAAAAGGGTTTATCAAGCAAGTTAGCTGGGTATTCTTGGGTTAGAAGCCATGAAGGATAGAAGGGAATCCTATTATTTTAACTCTGACAGGTAGAAAGTGGGATAGACTTCACAGTCAGATGTTCCACATAAAATTGTTATGTTCAGTGCAGGAAATGAACAAGGCAGAGGTGTTCCTTCTCCCTGCAGCTCATGGCACTCATGGCACTCCTGCTAGTAAGTCGTTTTCCTCAATCTACATATTTCATACGGCTGTCTTTCTTTGGGTGGAATTTTGGTTAAAAAGAACCCTAGGCTCTTGTTTTGCAATGAGATTGCTGGCAGGAATAGAAACATCTCATCTGATCTCCTCCATCCCCTTGGAGGATGGATTATAATATTAATAATGATATTATAATAATTAATTATAATATTAATGTGTGCAATCATAATGTTAGTAGATGGCCTATGGAAAGTCGTCTGTTGTGAGACCTTATTAAAGAGAGGACAACAACTCTTCGCAATCTCACAGCCCTCATTTTTGTTCTTTCTTGCTTTGTGCTTTGTTTTGTACTAGAACAAATAAGCTACGGGTGCACTCAGATGTGCATATTCACGTTTACTGAAAACCATAGTGCCAGGCATGTGCCCATTGTGTTGACCCAAACAAATGTTCTGCTGCTGATACTGTACTCATGTGAGCTCAGACACAGTATGAGCTGTGGTATTTTGTGACTCGTGCTTCATAAGACTATAGCTGTTAGCCGTGTTTAGTGCTCACCAATGCAAGGGACCCAAGATCAGATCCAAACTTACTGGAGTTGATAGAAACGATCTTATTGGCTTCAGTGAACTAGATTAATCCAGAAAGGTTTTGGGTTGTGTTGTCAGGACAGGATGTGAAATAATTTCTTCCTTTTGGTTTTTAAATGTAAATAATTTACCCTGGAATTAACAGAGAGTGAGAAAGAGCATGGAAATACTACAGTGGCATTGTAATTCATTGTTACTTTTGAGCAACATGTTAGGCTCAGTGGATGGAATAGCCCTTACTGCTGTACTGCAGTTGGCATGAATCACAACAGATGCCAGAATCTCCTTTTGAACACCATGTTGTTTGCCCTATGATTCTCCACACTGCTACAGAGGTTCCCTGCTGTGAAGAGATGACAAATTCCAGAGTCCAGCCCACAGGAAAGGTCCAGTTACAAGCTGTTCAGTGTTTCCTGGTAGTCTAGGGCTTGTACGCATTCCTTGAATAGAGTTGATAGAGGAACCCTGGAAAAAGGTATTACTAGCCTACAGTCCATTAAGAGAAGACAATGCAGTCATGTCCGTTTCTCCCTCCCAAAGCAGAGCTGTTGAAAATTTCCCTGATCTTAACATGTTTACATGAACATTTTCATCTGCATTTTGGTTGTCACTGGAACTGGGTGGGTTTTCTTTTTTTTTTTTTTTTTTTATTAAATGTGACATTTCTCCTCTTTTGCTTTGTCAAATATTGTCCTGCTGCCTTCTTAGGTGAAGTATTGTGCTGTGATTTTTAAAAAAAAATATATAATATAATATCAGTTACAGAGCCTAGTATTCAGAAAGGCTTGTAGTTCAGCCCTGTGAAATCCTGTGACTAATTCATGATATGCCCTTGGCCAAGAGATGATAGATGTTTCTACATAGTTTCTTCTCTTTTACAGGAAGACTAAAATTTTACGATAAACGATTTCGTGCCTGTCTGTCATAGGTTTTATCCCTCTACTAGTATTTTGAACTACTAGGCCGCTAGGTCTTCCACATTTGTGATGAATATAAGAGAAGTCTGTAGGAATTTCAGGCTGATTGCAGGCTTTAATTAAGACCCCTGTGCTCCAGTACGTTCCCTGCTATGTGAGCTAGAGCAAAATCATTGTTAGTTAATAGTGCTCACTGCTCAGCAATTGAATCCCATCCCGGTTACATACTCCTATGAGTCAGTTCAGTGAAGTTTTTCAAGTGAAATCTAGCTGTTGAATTAAAAAAAAAAATATATATATAATTTTATATAGACTCATGACCTTCAAAAATATCATGCTGCTTCTCTGGCACATCAGCTGAGACAGGAATTCAGTCACCTGGCAACCAAAGTCCTTTGTGAGTCCTGGGTACAAGGACAACCCACAGCCTCTGTTTGCCTCATAGCAATGAGCAACAAGAAATAACTTGCTGCTTGAGCTGCTGGATGTCACAGACCTCCTTATCTTAAGTGACTCCTTGATGCTGAACTAGCCTGTGGTTGACAGTTAGCTTCTCAGACAAAGCTTAATCCTGTGAAAAGTCTGCTTTGCTCGGCATCTTGCCAAACCATGGTCTGTCCTTGTATTACTTCAGAATTAATTAATTAATCCTGTTTGTAATGGCTTAGCAAATTAAGGTCAAATCTGAGAATACAATTAGTTTTGTATTTAGGAAGGCTTCTGCTGAAATGAAGACCTTTTTACTTGAATAAGGAGCCTTGGTATCAGTGCCTTTCATTATTAAGACTCTACTAAAAGCGAGTTGCTATTATGTTACCTCCTCTTGTCATCACGTAGGTGCAGACAGAATGATAAAAATTCATCTTCTGCAAGCTGGTGACTGCATAAAGGGTAAATGCAGGGGAAAGAATTCACCAGCAAGCTTAGCTGAGCCTGTCTTAGCACGCATCCTTGCTTCCCCGTGACGTTATACCTACATTCTAGCTTACACATGCTTTGGAACAGAACTCTATGAAGCACCTGTCATGCCTCTTGATGTGTCTAATAGGGGAGGTTTCTATTTCCAGCTCTGTAACTGCTATAGAGCAGGCCAGCGGGTAAATTACACAACATTCTTTTATGCTTCCACTCTCCCATCGATATGGCTGGAGGATTTTTGCTGGCCAATCAGAGTTTCCTTCTGCTGTACAGTAAGAACCTTGTTTTATTTGTGCTAGGGCTCAAGGTGATTTTGGGGCAGAAGAGGGATATCCTGTCCACATCTAATATTTGAATTTACATGAAAAGATAAATGATGCAGGAAGCAATGTTGATGGCTCAGTGCAAGGCAGTCTGCTGGTTGCATGCTGATCATATCACCCAGGGCAAGTAGTTAGTGAACTCATAAGCAAAAATGCAAGCAAGAGGTCTGATTATGTGCCTGGCACTTTGCAAATATACAGAGACATGAACTCTGGTGATATCCCATAATTTTTTTAATGCCACAGTTCCAAGCATCTGTTGTAACCTACCACAGAATTGTCTGTGCTCCCTGGAGTGAGTACAGGAACTTTCGCCGCATGTGGTTTATGGGAGTGACTTTGGGCCATTGTGACTGGAAAGCACAATAGACGCGCGAGACACTGCCTTTGTGGGAAAAAAAAAAACATTGCTGGAGCTGACTTAATCATCTTCACTACTGTAAGTTTCCACTCCAAATACTGAAGTTTTCTATATTCTTTTTTTGCTTGGTCAGTGTTTTGTGCAAGTCTGCTACTCACAAGATTCTCTGAAGCTGTATATCTTATCTTTCAATTCTGTTCTACTTTTTCCTCCATGAAATGTTGAGATAAACACTTTTATCACACATTGTTTGTGGGCCATATGTTCCTGTAAAAGCTATAATTTCCCACGAAGGGATTCTGTTTCCATGAAGCCATTCTGAATGTGTGCTACATGCTGAAATACCCACTGACTTGAGAAGCTTCATTGTAACTCCGTTTAGGTACAGTACTGATGTGTGATGCTGAGACCTGAACCAAAAGCATAGATGAAGTATTTGGGGCCTCACCTCAGGCCAGATCTGAATCTGAGTGAGAAAAAATTCTTATTTAGTTGTATGCAACAGAGACTACGTGCATAAAGTGTCCTGGCATGGTCCAGGGTAGAACACTGTTTTTGGCTCCCAGAACAATGATAGCACAGGGGGTGTCTGAGGCAGACACAGAGTGTCATAGAGGTGCAGCTATCCAATCACTAGTAATTTAGTAATCACATATAATTCAATTCACTAGATACCCTGGACATGAAAAGAACTAAAATAAGACTGTCACATTCCCCAAGCCATTTTATACCCAAGACACATGTCACACAAAGTTAACAAGTGCCATAGATCTTCTCAAGGTCTCTAATGGTTCCTGTATAAGAGCCACTGCTTCCTCAGTTTCAAACTGGGTAACGTAGTTCCCTCAGCATACACATCCTTGAGCGTGAATTACATGTGTGAGCCCATCTAAGTACCCATGTAAGTTTGCTCCATTTTTATCAGCATTGTTAAGGATGACCAGCTTGTGACTTAGAGTATTTGAGTCTATCAGTTTGCATTTGGATTTTTATTTTTCTTAAGTGCCATATCAGAATTAAGCAGGGATATGGATGAGGCAGAATTAACTTTGTTGTTGTTATGGCAGTTGCTGTCATAGCATGTATCACAGATGTGTTGAGACAAGGGCTATACAGGAAGTTCACTGTGACTATTAAAATAAGGTGGGCAATCTCCCTGCTGGAACTTGGGCTTTTATGCCTGGGAATCCCAAGTATGGACCAGGAGACTCTTGTGCTCTGTGTTATCCCAACCAGAGTAAGAGGACAATCTTAAGAACCAGCCATGGGCAATGAACAGCAGAATGAAAAAATGTGTGGGTTTCTTCTTATTTTGCTGTAGCCTTCTCTGGTGACTCTGATCAATGGGTTATCCCAACTCCATTTACTATAGAAGGCATCTTCTTGACAAGTCCTTGGTTAACTTTTGGATGCCCAAATTAGGAAAGCTGGAACCACAAAAGCAGAGGAGCACAAAGGAAGCAGGAAACAAATGCAGTTAGCTGAGGGAACAAGGGGTTCACCTCATATACTCCTGTCAGCTGGAGTCTTCAGCAGCACCTGTTTTCCTTCTTTAATCTAAAAACATCTTTCTAGATTTTAATATTATTAATACAAAGAAATTTAGTTATGCAAATCTTACGATAATTTCACTTCCTGCTGCTTTAATATTTCATAAGAAAATGTTATTTTGAATCTAAAAATTATGTTTGTGATGATTGCATAGCAGCTAACTGCCTGCTCGATAGTTCTGCTTAAGCAGAGAGTTGTTAATTTCTGCAAACTCCCCATATTTAGCAGATGAACTAATCAATGAAATATTTAATGTCCTTCTGGGGATTTTTGCAAGCTATTAGTAAATAATCTATAAAAGATAAAAAGTACTTGTGTGTACACACACCTGTTGTCGTGAATTTCTTCTTCCTGTTCCATATAAAATAGGCCCAAAGGGTTCCTCTGTTTTCTGACTCTGGTTTTCTTCTGTATGAGAATAACATGTCTTGTTTCCTTCCCCTCTCTTCCCCCCGCCCCTTTTTATTTTTTTTTAATAATTTCTTCCAGAGTTTATGCATAATTGATGATCTGGTAGAATTATCTCATGGAGATTATGAGAATGAAAGCTGACCAAAGGTCCAGGGAGGAGGTACTTTTATTTTGATGGCGTAAAAGTTTAAAACAAACTAACAAAGCCCCCAAGGTTTTGAACACCTGAATAAATATTTGGGAGTAAAGTTGTTGTTTGCCAGGATGTAACAGCTTACTCAGATAGATGGCTGTAGGAGCTTCAAGTCTGCAAGGCATCTAAGGAAACCATAGAGTAAGACAAGTGATACTTCAAATGAAAAGACCAAGTGGCAAATAAAACTCCCAAACACCCTTCTCTCTCATTCTGAACAGTTCTCAGGCTTCTGAGAATAAAAAAAAAAAATAAAATAGGAGGGCACAGAACTGAAAAGGTCATTTTTTGTATATTTTACCATAGAAGTCAATGTTATATAAATTGATAAGCAAGATATTATTTATGGTAGTAAATAGTAACTATGCTGAAGAAATCTTTTCATATGAAAGTAGCCAGGTTGCCATTGTTTGCTTTAAGTGAAAGATCTCAGTTGCAACATTTTTTCCCTCACCAGTTGTACAGATAGCTTTGCAATTTCTGTGCCACTGAATATGGAGGAGTTTCAAAAACATCTTTTTTGCTGCTGTTGGTGATTAGTAATTACTCTGGCTTCAGGGAATCATTCCATTTCTTTGTGCAGGAGGGTTTTGGTTTTAATTTTATCAGCTCCTAATCATGTCACTGTGTCTTGCTTTATAAAAGCTGACTTTGATAAATGGTCAGCATTTATATAAGTATGTGACTTAGAGCGAGGGAGGTGCACAGGGCTGAGGTGAAAGGAAGGGCTGGGAAGCCTGCTAGGAGAATCTGTCAGACAGTACAGACCAGGGTTGTTCTCTTTTCCTTTGAACCAAGGTAGGTCACAAAGTCACACCCTGTCCTTCAGTTCCAGACAGAAAACAAACTCTAGACTCCTTCTCTCTTACTTAACTCTATGTATCTTGTTAATACTGTGTATGTATGTCTTCTGGGAAATGTTTTTCAATTGCCTGAATGTAGCTAGCCAATTTAATTGATTTGATTCCCCAAGAAGATTAAGAGAAGTAAAAAAAAAAAGAAGTTTTATTTCTGAAGCTAATTCATATATCTGAAAGCATTTCCCATTAGATGTTTCTTGGGATTATGAAGTATTATAGTAGTGCTTCATGTTGGGCTGGTTTTGTGTTTGATTTGTATGTCTGTGTACTCAGCGCTCTGCAGGATAAATGTTAACTGTTTTAACTGCGTTTTATAAGTCCTGTGCTGCCACTGGAGTAGCTATTGGAGAGTATGGGAAAGCATCTCCTTGTTTAGGGGTATATGCTTCTGCAGCAAAAACGTGCACTTGCTGTCCTTGCTGTGGACTTGCAAATCACCAGTGAAGCCACCAGCTGACATGTTTGTTTCCATAGTTGAGAAGGTTCCATGGCCTTAGTGCAGTAAGGTGCTCCTACTTTTCACAAGCTGTTGATTTATAAATACCAAAGGGAATGTGTCTCTCAGTGTTGGTCTGTGAGAGGCAGAACAGCCACAAGACGACATTAAGGAGAATGCAAAATATAAGAGGAGAGTCCTCAGTCTTTACAGTCTCAGCTCTTCCCCATATTGTTGCTGCTTTCTTTTAGGAAATAGACGAGACAGTGATATTTTTTTTCTGCCCTGATTTACTTTAAATTCAGGTGTAAGTTCCAGGCAAGATTAGAAATAAAGCTTTGATATGGATTTGAGCAAACTGCTGTCACTAGAGCTGCGTTTGATTACTCCAGTGCAACCTTTCTGGTCTGTGGTTCTGATGGACACTGACACTAAACTGCATAAGACAACCTTGCAAAGGTAATGCAAAAGGACAGCGATGCCTTCTCTGTGTGAAATTCATCATACTAGCATGCCCCTCAGTAAAATCTCTATTGCTAAGAGGAAAGGAAAATATTTGAAAAGGAAAGCAATGTTCTGAACCAAGCCCTGCAGTGTGTACCATGTTGCTGGGATGATGTCAAGGCTGGTAACTAGAAGGTCTGCCCTTGCTTATGCCACACTCTCTTTCTAGGTACTGCAAGATAGGCAGGAATTCCATCTCTCTCTTGTCAAGAAACATAGGAATAGCAGAAGAGTACTGTGGGTTTAGTTCAGTTGGTTCTTCTTGGCCTTAAGGAACATCATCATTGTAAGTCTGGAATAATCATTAATGTGTATTTTCCATAAAGTGCTGTAGCTGTCCATTTTTCTGAGGGAAAATGTCTTCACTTGTTTTTAGCTCCTACTTCAAGGAACCTCAGTATTCTACAGAGAAATTAAATGTTCTTTTTTTTTTTTTTTCTGAGCCAACTCAGGCCAATGAAAGTCCTGTCCTTATACCTGGACAGAATTCACATCCTGGTCTTTGTCACTGATTTTCTAGTGCAAGTTCAGGTGAGGCTGCATGAGGCTCCTGTGAAAAGGCCTCAGTAGAGTATGGGGAGGCTCATTCATAATAATTTCACCCCAGAAGCAGTGCTGCTGTAATTGTAATTGCAATATGTAATTAAGGTAGTATGGAGCTCTGTTACTCACGTGCCATTTTTTTCTTTAGAAATATATGATAGTATTTAAATTCTCAAGTGACATAATCCAATATAGTCACTGACACCTGCAACTGTGGCAGAAATGCCAATGTAATCATAACAGCCTTTACACTTGGTTCACTAAACCTTACATCATTTCACTCTCACTTGTCTTTCAATCTAACCAGTCTGTACTAGAATTTAAATTCAACAGTTTGTTTATTAATTGTCATGGTTTCTGTCTGGAACACTGGACACTGATCTTTTATTTCGCCTCCTGAGCAGCAAGTAAAGAGCTCAGTGGCAGAAAGAGATTGTTGAATGACTGAGGAAAGCAGCTACAAAAAATCTGTGACTTTCCTATGTAGGTACCTCTGCAGCTGATCTCCCTTCCTCTTCACCCCAGTACCTCAGCAATGTGGGTGCCTTCAGAATTCCTTTTTGTCTTCTTCATCTTTTAGTAGTAAGATCTGAACCAGAATCTCTCATCTGAACATCCTTTAAGGTTGTATTTATGTGGTGTTTTAAAATTGAAATAAGAATGGGATGTCTCAGGCTCAGATAGTCAGACTCAAATTGCTTTATTAGTTATTGATTTTTTGGGCATTTAAAATGATTTAGTAAGTACTTCAGCTGATTAAATATGGTATATTTCTTCTTCCCAACCTCCCTCTTAACCTGCTTGGGAAAGGAAAAATGAATTATTTTTGTGAGAGTACTGAGGTGTCCTGCTGCAAGATTTTTCTCTGGAAAGCAACAGAAGAAATTTTTAAAGCAAATCAGAAAAAGAAATTTTTAAAACACATCAAAATGTGTTTTCTAAAAGCTATGTAATGAAGAAGTGAAATATAATAAAGATTCAAAATTTATTGTTTATGAGGTTATCTAAAAGACAAAGCAAAACCTTATGATTAAAACAAAATTCTTGAGTCAATATATCCAGCTCTCCTGATTTCTGAGTGTTTAGCTGTGGCCCTGGTTTCAAGGTGCTCATCTTCTAAATTCTGCAGTTTGAAACCCAGAATTGCTCGAGCAACAACAATCTTAATTCAGAGCTCGTTGTAGTAAGTCTTTTAAGTCTAATGAGCTGCAGTGCAAGTACTAACAGCAGGTAGTGTTCTGAATGACTGTTACAAGGTGCAAAAGTAATTCATTCAAGTTCTCCAGTAATGATAAAATACATGTCAATCCCAGGCTGGTCAGGACTCATGATTGCAATTTCTGTCTCCGAATGTGCTGGATGAGATTTGCCCTTTAAAGTGTTTTCTCGTCCGTGGTGGGAGTGTTCTTGTGTATTTTCTGCTATTTTGAATTTTTGTCTGAAGTAGTATTTAGCAGTGATTTCTTGCTGTTTTTTGCTCTTGTCCTTGCTAAACTTCTAGGAGTGGAGTTAGTCCTAAACACTTGTCTGTCCTGTTTTTTCTCTTTTGTCACTTTCATTCTGATTTCTTTTTCAGACAGGCTTTTCAGTCTCTTAGCCATTACTCTGATGCATGTGTGATGCTGTTTGCTGATAAACAGATCCTGTTAAATATTTATATGCATGCAGGTACTGGGCTTTGGCATAAAGTGTCCACATGCTTCCTATCAGATGTTCTGGTGCACTGTGATATGTGTTGTAGGATATACTGTCATGTGTTTTACATACATAGTAATCAAGAAAGTATGTGGTCTAATGTTTTAGAGAAAGGAGCTCTGAATCAGCATCTGGTTCTGATATCAGCTCTGTCAGAGTCTAACTGCCACGTTGAGCAAATTCCTTCATTCCTCTACATTGTGGTTCATGACCAGGAACTGCTGTGACACTCAGGTGGTGCAGGCAGGAACAATCACAGTGAGGGACTGCAGTTGCACGCCTTTGTTCTGCCTGAATAGCATCTCCCCACCTTGCCGGGGCTGCCTGGCACCCCTTGCTAACTCATACTCCTATTGATGTCTGCCCGCTGCTTTACACCTTCGTTATTTCATGCGTGAAATGGGGAGGAATGCTAGTTATCCCACCAAATCCACCACTGCATGTGTAACATGAGTTGAAACATGCTTTGATAAATGTTTTGGGTGTGCTGTGGAGTCTTCATCTACGAGATGTTGGGCCACCATGAGGAGAGATGTGTGTGGATCCTGAAGAAGGGAGTCAGGTGGGGGAAACAGGCACTACTGGGGGCTCTGGTGGCTTTATAACACCTTCCATTTGTTAACTTTGGTCTTTCAGTTTCTACGTAATCCACAGTCTAGTTCTAGCAGTTTCATTAGACTTTCTTTTCAGGCATGTAGAAAAGCTTGTGAAATAAAGCTGAAAGATGAAAGCATAATTTACAGTCTGTCATTATGCTGTGTTGCTGATCAAACTTTTTCTCTCATTTCTCTCCTCTGCTCCCAGATAAGATGAGAATTAATGTACACAGTGCATCAGGAAGTTGTGAGGGTTAATGACTCATCCAATAGTGCTCTGAACATTACAGTTCTTGAAAGGGGTTTTATCTCTAAATACAGACCCTGAATTTTTGATCCAAGCTGAAGGATGCAGGCAGGTGTTTTGAATAGTATCCTAAGTCATGCTCTCCAAGAGTTTTATGTGACTATTGTTACAGTCTATTGGAAAAGCAGTGAGAGAACTTCTGCCACCAGTTAAGTTGCTTAGACAGTAGAAAGGGTAAAGTTTGCACTGTTTTTAAATGAGTGGGGCCAAAATTCTGCCCACTTTGCTTGGGCCCGCTACTGTTTGGTAAAATAAAGAATAGATTATGAAAGACTTTGTAGTAAAGGTTAAATTTGTAGGATTTGTCACATTTGATACTTTTCCTTTTTAAGTAGAAATAATATGAAGAACTTAAGTCAGCACAGAATAAATCTCAGTTTTGTTGCACCGGTTGTATAAAACTAGGCTGCTCTGCTCTACATTTGCCTTTAAACTGTTTATATTACCTAAAATGTCATTCCAGAGGAGAGTTTGGCTTATGATTGCAGTGAAAGCCATTTTATTCCATGTATGGACCTAGTCTCCCAAAGCTATTTTAGTGAGAAGCTAGAAAATATTTTTTAGTGAGCATAGTTTCATTTGTGTTTATGTGCCTGGGCCAGTTTAATGAGGAAGGTATGCTACAATTCTTCTCTCCATTGTTTCAGGAAAAAGAGAGGAATTTTCAGATGCAGGCTAGGTTGTGTTTTTTTAAATGCTTTATTTAAAACCACATCTTGAAATTGCTGTGCTCTCAGTATAGCTACCAAGGAATTAAACCCTTCTGTGCCTAGAAGAGGCTCTGTTAAAAAAAATTACATCCCTGGTTGGTGTTAATCAACATTGACTTTAACAGAACCAAGCCATTTTTAAACCATTGCAGGCAGTGGTACCAACTTTCACATCTCAGCCTTCAGAAGCTCATTCATTTCTCTTGTTAGAACACAGTGGTAGGTGGGTGAAGAAGATCCACTGGTTCAGCAGCAGTATCAAAAATCTTGAAGCTTTTATCCTCAGACTATGTCATGGCAGTTCTGCAGAAGCCCAGTGTAAGGATATAGTTGTAGAACCATGCTGCTCTGGGAATGGTAGCTGTGAGTTTGCTCTCAAGGTAGCTTCCCTTAGTGTGGATCCCTAGAGAGTGGTAAAGAAAGTATATAATTTGACCGTATTTTTCATTTGGCATTATTTCATGCTAAAGAAATAGTTTTGAGTCTTTTTATATTTGAGACACCATTTGGTGCTTTTTCAGAATACTCCCTTGTAATTAATTAATATGATGTGCTCTTTTAACATAGAGGAAATGTTATAAAAGTGGTATATTTATATATAATACTAGGAATAATTAGAAACAGTAGTCTTTTATGCCACTGAATATTCTTTCGAAAGTGGTAAACTTTTACCTTCTGCTTTAACTAGCAAAAAGTAGTTCTAATATGGCTGCTAAGTTTCCTCCATGTATAGTCTAGAAAGTCCTTTATTCCACTTTCAGGGATGTATTTCTGGAACTAAAGGGCAAGTTGCACCTCTGACAAGGCATGCAGCCTTTGCGTTGACACTACCAACTGCTGTCATTCATTGTTATAATCTTTATACTTTAAGTGACCTGGAGCCAGGTTTTCAAAGGTATTTATTTGCTTAAGAGCCATTAAACTCTAAAAGGGATTTCAAAATTGCCTAAGTAAATTAGATTCCTAATTCACACTGTAGATCTGATTAGGAGGCTTTGTGTATCTCTGGGTGCCTAAATACCTTTGTTTGTATAGCTGCTGGATACTAGGAACTAGCCTGAAAGCATCTGTGAAAGTCATGAAACAATAGTCAGAACACAAGAGTTTTTGATAGATTTTTGAACTGGTACTATTCAGATTACTGAAGAAAAGGTAAAGGACTCTGAATTTCTTATTGATCTTTGTCTTTCAAAGTGCTTTGAATCACCAGCTTGAGCATGCCCTTGCTATAGGGCAGGACTGATGTGAATGTGGGGCTGATAGAATGAATCTATAGCCTGTGCCACTTCCAGCACCAGCTGGGCTACAGTCTGGAGCTGTTTCATGCTTCTTCTATTGATATGAATAAAAACTACAAAAGATGTTGGCAACTGAGAAATCCATGGTAGGTACCTCATCAGTTTGAAACTCTGTTTCCTCAGAATACTGCCATTCCCTAGATTGATTTAATTCAGCTTTGGGTTCTTGCAAAAGTAGGTTTGTCTTTTACACATATATTCAGTAGGCAGTCCTTTAGTAATTTGTTTCCAAAGAAATGTCCTGAAAATATTTTCAACTTATCCTTTAAACTTAGTGCTTACCTTGATCTTTCTCTTAAAAGAAAAGACTTCGGAAATTGTAGGACTGGGCCCTGTAAATCCTGAATAGGTCTTCAAAAATTCAGTTTTGCAGCATTCTGAGTTTTACATACTTGGAGTTAATATGATCACTATCAGTTTTATATGTGTCAGAGAATAGTTATTAAGTTCTTAACAGTCTATTGAGAAGGTTCTTACACAAGAGAAGTTTCTTTTCAAGCATGTGGCTAAGTTCAGCTAAATTGTAAGCTGATCCAGCTCATTTGTCCTTGACTTTTGTACTATACTCACTTATATCAGAGTTAGAACTCATATAGATTATGTGGGTTGAGAATCTTATGACCTACCTGGGATATCGCTTTGGGCTATGGGCTATATTCAAATGCCAATGTTAGGTATGCAATGTAGACATGTCTACTGGATCCACTGATGGTGCAAATAGTCAGGCTTTTCTCAAATTTAGGTGGTCTAAAGTGCATATTGTGGTCTTGACTAAAATGACATAGTAGTCGTAACACCAAAGTTGGGCATAGTAACATGTAGTCTGAATAATGCCATTTATCTCAAGGCTGCTGAACAAG
>JBCJKH010053308.1:0-17146 GCA_039877255.1 Loriculus beryllinus
TGCTAGGCTCCACCTTTCTTTTTACTGTTAGATGTCAGTCACCATTGCAATCATCTGTCAAATGGGTACAAGAAACAAAGCCTGTAACTCTTTGTGGTGAAAAAAAGATATAAGAAAATGGAAAAATAAAGGTTAACATCCTTTTTCCATTGAAAAGAGACTAAAGAAGGAAAAAAGAAAGTCTTAATGTTTCAGAGCGTTAAAAACAGTAAAAAAGAAATAAAATTTTAAATATACGATTGGTAAATATATCCTTTTAAAACAAGTGTTTACAACCATTTGACTACTCTTTTTTTCTTTCCCTGTTAGAACCTACATTTTATGGTAGAGGGCAATGCTCTGTAAATTGCACGCCCACCCACACAGTTACTTTATAAAGTTAAATAACAATAAATCTTAGTAAGCTTTAAGTGATGTAGTATTATAGGTGAGATGTAGACCACCTAGTAGAGTAGGCTGTTCCTATAGATTGAACAAAAACTATCTACAGCAGTATTGCTATGCTCAACCTTGAAAATGTTAAAGGTATGAACACAGTGAAGTGAATGCTTAAATCCCAGTGTTCGGAGCACTTCTAAAATAAGTTTTGGTTCCTAGTAAATGGTCTAGCTACCAAAAGGAGGGCACATTATAGCTACACAAGTACGCTTCAGGTAAAAAGTCTCTTGTCAGTGAAGAAGTTAGAAACAAGTTGCCATTTTTATGAGTTCTGAAAATTGTTCCAGGTTTCTCAGATTTTATGAGAAGATTATCAGTTTTCAGGTGGTACAAAGCTAGAGTTTGTAAAATAATGATAATTAATGGGATTGATTCTTTTTTTTCTGCAAAATACTAAATCTATATAAAAATTCCCTTGACTTTCTTAATTATGTTTAAAATGCTTTTGTGACTCTTGGTCTATTCGTAACCTAAACATTGTAAATCAAAGAATAAGACACAATGACTGAAACTTTGCATTTTTTTTTATTAAAAAATAAAAAAGTAGAAAATAAACAGAAGTTTTATGTAAAAGTGTATTAAATATTTCTGATCTTTCCAGATGTAATCTACAATTTTTTATTATGTATATATAGTTTTGACTATCATTTTATTCCAACAGTGTCCAGAGCACTGAAGCTAATAAGTGAAGATTTGTTTTCATGGGATAAGGAATTGCACACCTCCTTTCCCCCACTTTGTTAAATGACGTTGGGATGTTTTCAGATAGGTGTGATGTTGTTCTGCTGTTAAAAGACTAGACCCTATGTCAGCTGAAGCTGACGCTGATTTCAGTGGCCACTGTATGATGCCAGTGTCCTTAAGCATAGTGTTTATCATAGGAAGAGGAGCCTTTTGAATCTCCCAAAGATGTCACAGATACCCCCTGCATTCTGAAACATAACTTCATGCTGTCTCTGAGCACCAGTACTATTTGGAAATAGAAACTTATAAACATGTTTCTGAGGGAGTAAACTCCTTGGTGTTTTGTGTGCTTTTTTTGTTGGTTGGTTGGTTTTGTTGTTTGCGGGTTTTTTTTTGGCACAGCAGAGCTGAAGTAATCCCTGTCATATGTAAAGGCTGGTTGGGGAAATTGGTTTTTCACATTTCAATTAGCTTCCCCTAACACTCAAACCTAAGCATAAGCAGAATTATCATGTTCAGAAGGGAAAGGAAACAACAAAGTAAATCACTTATCATTTGTTACAGCCACCATCTTGTATGACTTAATTAAATATGACATTACTTTCAAAACCATTCAGCTATAGATATATATTTAAATGGTTATAACATAATAATGATAGGCACCAAAATCTTGCTCATTCACTGTAACAGTTTATTTTAGGAAACTCAGTCTAGCAGGATGAACCTTGAATATACAGATTAATGCAAGGAAGGAAATTTTATGATGTCTGTTAGTTAATACAGAAGCCAATCTTATTAATCAGGGATTTACAGAGGGCTGTTTTATTAGATGTTAACCATAGCTTATGTTGACAATTGATTTTCATTGTAGGACAACTAAATTTATTATTTGTAGTAAGATAAAGATAATTAAATTGACTTTATACAGGTTACTATCATAAATGTTAGTACCTGTGAATAGCAAACATAAACCTGCTTTAGCAGCAAAAAATCAGTTCAAGTGTAGGTGCTTTCTTTCCCTTACATTTAATAGTCCCTCAACATTTTTAGCCTGCATTTTATTTTCTGGAGTTTATACCCACTCCTGTGAAAAAACTGTTTGGGTTGAGCCCTCACTTTCAGGTTTGTTTTTTTGTGTTTTTTTCCTGTAAAACAGAATCAAAACATTTTTAAAGTTCGAGAAGTAAAATGGAACAAAATAAAGCACTAAGTACAAGTGTATTATCTGATGGAGTTTTGCCCTGTCATTTCTCAAATTTGTTATTAAATTATTAACAATGTTAAATATGTTGGATCTGTAATAAAAACTGACTTTTGGGAGAGGTATTAAAAATAGGCATTATTGAGGAAGGATAATTTGGACCTTGCAAAAATGAGAGTACTTGAAATTCATTTAGTCTTTTTTATTGTTTTTACAATATGTAGCTCTCCATCTCTTAATACTATCCATCCATATAAGTTTTTGAAAATATGAAGGAATACAGCAAATGTTAGAGACCTTGGAAAGGTGCCTAAAGCGTCAAACCTAGTGCATTCCTGAGCTTTGACAATGTGGGAGCTTATCCAGTACAAAACTAATTCAATCAGAATAGGAAGTTGTTCTTGTGTGGACATTTCTGATGTTCTGACCCTAGAGCTCCTTGCTGCTTGCTCCAGGGGTAAGTACAGATATTGCACTGCCAGGATTCAATTATTACAGAGATATTTGTTATTTCGGTGGCATTCATGCTCTGTGAATAGCAGGAAAATCTGGTCATAAGTAAGTATCCACTCCAAATGAAAACAAGATGGGTGCTAACATGTGGGTGCTGGAAATTCATGCTGCCATGCTTTGAGGGCTGACTACCACTGCTGTCCATCTGCCATGCTAACAAAAGCTGCTGTGTCAAAACACAGCCTGTGTATCTCTTCCTACACCACCACAGCTTGGATCTTGCATTCATGGAGCTGCAGTTACTTCTTGCAATTTCTGTGCAGAGAGGCCCAATCTCAAACCCAGCTGGAACTCTGTGTGGCAGGAGATGGGATTTCAGCCCTCATCACCTTTTCAGCAGCTGTGGTTGATTTTGGTGGAGCTTCAGTGGTGATTGTCATCTTGTGCTCGAGCCACCTGTCCTGGTTTCAGGTGCGATGGAGTTGATTTTTTCTTAGTAGCTGGTGCAGTGCTGTGTTTTGGCTTTAGTCTGAGAATAATGTAGCCATGACACCACCTCTTGGCCCTAGATTTTCCACCCAACGCAAAGCGTGGCCTGGATTCATCCAACCTATATTTGCTCAGGTGCCTAAATGGAGGTACCCAAGTGAGAACCCTGTCATACCCTGCTCTCTCCAAAGTCAGGGAATAGAGATGGGAACCTCAGAGGATGATTCCTTGCTAGGTGCTCTGCTTGTTTCTCTCCATTAAATACATGGGAACCTAAGGAGGTAATGATTCTAACTCAGATGCTACAAGTGCATAGATGAATCTGGGATAAGCATCACTCCAAATTTCCTACTGTGTTGTTTTTTTTTTAATTTGCTGAAACATAAAATACACATGCTTTGGCAAAATTTTGGCTCTTCACAACTACCTCACATCCTACTGTTAGCCACCTTCCGGTCACTATAAATAGCACTTTCTGACTCTCCATATGTGCACTTGTAGTGAAGGTGTTGAAGCCATACCAAGAACCTGATGTTGCCTAGTTTTAATACATTACTTAATCTGCTCAGGACTAAGCCAAAGCAGACTCATTCTTCAAGCAGTTTCAATTTTGATGCTGTATTTACTTTAAATGAAAGGCCATGATCCTGTTCAAAGACATGATTTCCCTCTCTCTCTCCTGCTGTCATTAGAGTCAGATAACAGGAAGAGACAGTAAGATAACTGCCACTTATTTGGATTTCACTGAAGCTTTCAAGCAGAAATGAGGACGCCAGCCAGAGCCAAATCAATTCATTTGAATGATTTGCTGATTATCTGTGTTAGTTATTCGCTGATTATCTTGCTTGGTGTCCAGGACTAGCTCTATGCTTTTGGGCTTGGGTTGGCTGTTTATTTTAAACTATTATTTCTAGGGAATATTCTGCATCATGAGCAGCACACCCCAGTCTGTAGAGACAAGAATAATCAGCACTGGAAAAAATGAGGACTGGTGTGTTAGTAACTGATTGACACAAAAAAGCTGGAGGTATCTTAAATTGTTGGTGAAGCAGGGCTAATAAAGTAGCCTTTGATAGCTCCTTTCAAGACTATAGCTTGAACATTTGGATCACTGCTTTTGTGTCATAATTAATATTTTAATTATGGGTATTCCAAGAGCTCCCTGCCAAGATAAACTGAACAGGACACTACGTGGATCATCCCGAAGAAAAATTTAGCCTAAAAGACCAATCAGGGACCAGGTGAACAGGCACTGGCAGGAGTGGATGCAGTGACCTGAGCTCCTGCATGCCAGGGCAAAGGTAGGTGTTTAGATCCACAGTTCCAGTCCACAGTCTCTGGACCACTAGACCAGAGGTCTTCTCCCTCCCCTGGCTGGCAGCACAGTGCTACTATAGTCACTGCTATATCCCTCACTGCAAGTTCATGTTCTCTATCCCAGCAGCACTCAGACAAAAGAAAACAAAGAATCACTGCTGCTGCTAATGCTGGACTTGAATGTAGGATTTCCTTCCACAGAGCCTACCATCACAGAGGACAAGGAACTATAGCAACGTATAGGAAAGTTTGTGTTAGTATTGAGATGCTAAAGTACTGTGTGATAGAGCTAGAGTAGCAGACTGGCTAATTTGGTCAGACTGTGTATTCCAATATTCTCCTTCCTGCAACCAAAGGGTCTGAAAAATTCTTCAAAATCAAGGGAAACATCCTGTACTTCAGGGCTTCTGGTGACAAAGAGAAAATGAAGCCTCTGAATTCTATCCTCCTTCCCAGCGAGGCAGGCCTTCAGCCAGCAGACAGTTTTCTGGCTTTTAACCACGTGCATTTTAGCAATCTAATGTAGATAAGCATTACACAGCTTTCTCCACAATAGAAATAAATCACTTGATTCTATTCATTACCTTGCCTGAGTGAATTTGTCTGCAGTATTTAAAGGAGCTAGCACACAGTCTGAGCTAATGCAGAAGTGGGGAAACAGAACTGTAACCAAAATGAGATTCGGTCATTCTGAATGATGCAGAAAGAAACCTCAATGACAAAGCAATACAGATGAAATCAGACTACATGTTTTCCAGCCAAACACCCAGATCAAGAAATGAAAACAACTCATGATACTATCAAAATTATGGGCCAGCTTTTCTTCCCTCCTGGACTGGAGCAACTGGTGCAGCCTGTGGGGTGAGGCTCCCTGGCCAGGTGAGAGCAATAGCGCTGGCCACAGGGCCAGGGATCACTTCCTGCCTCGCCAGTCTGCTGTTCTCCTCTTCCTCATCCTGTGTGTGCATGTAAGGCTGTGCTTGTTTTGTTCATCAGTCAAGACAAATTGAGAAGTCTGAGGAGAGACTGATAAACCAGCAATTATGGAGCAGAGTCAACAAGAAGTGATGGCACCACGTTGGCCAGTGGGAGCGTTTGTTCAGGGAGGGGAGAGTGCTCCAGGAACAGATACAACTTTCACAGCAAGATAACAGGTTTCCTTTTGGCATTAGTCCCCAGTGAAGTCAATCCAACCTGTAATATCTGCAAAATCGAACTTTTGGCTGGGCTAACAAACCTAGCCATCCCAAAGCCTTACAATACCTATCTCAATTGTATGCTTTGCTGTAATCTTCATGTATTAATGTCTGCTGAATCAGATCTAATGAAAATATCCAAAGAGAAATTCAGAAATGTCAGGATTAATTTTCATTTTAAATATCTTTTTTTAAATTTAGAGGCATCTGTTAACTTCTGTGTCTCATGAAGAGAGGAACATTAGAGCTGCTCTACTAAGACAGTCCATTACCTCCAATGTCTTCTTCTTGTCAGTGACCAGAAGAGGCTTCTGAAGGGAACTGTGTGAGAAATGGGCACCGATAGAGAAATCCTTTCCTGCCTTCATCAAATAACAGTGTAAGGGCTTCCTGAGCCAAACAGTGCAAACAAGCTATGATTAATACTCATCAATGTACCTATCCTCTATTAATTTGTCTTCTCCTTTTCTAAACCCATTTGTACTTTTGGCATTCAGTGCTTCCCATGGCAACAAGTTCCACAGTTTAATTATGCGCTGTGTGAAAAAGTACTTCCTTTTGTTTGTTTTAAACCTACTAAAACAGAATTACAGGATGCACAACAGAATTTCATGGGCAGACTTAAATGGGAAGATAATGTGAAACAACAATGGAAAATCAGTCTCAGCACAGAGAACTGGAAACCGGCTTTGTTTTTGCTTTATTCTGACCACCAGTACGTGGTTAGTTAGTACTTCCTATCATTCCTCTCCCTGTCATAAATAAGCCAATTTACCCGATTAGTGCGAAGAGTTAGAAAACAATCTGAGCTCCATACAAAAATGGCAATGTTTGTCAGAAAGGTGAGGTCCACGGTCTTCCTTTTCTCTTACGGAGGAAGAGATGTGCTGACAGCTGTGTATGTCAAAGGAGAGCCTCTGACTTTGCATTTGAATCTGCTAGGTGGTGTGGCGGTTAAAAACGTCGATATGATTTGAGGCTTGTGGAAACACACCACAGGGAAAGGGCGAGCAAGCCTCTCTTCTTGGAACTGCCACGTGATGCATCTGGGAAAGGTGAGTGCAGTTCTCTGCATCTCATTACCAGGAAGACAAGCTGGAGGATGTTCAGAGAAGAAGAGCCAACTGTAGCTATGTGCTTGGAAGAACTGGCTGGTGAGAAGAAGTACAAAAAGCTGACAGCATGGAGTTTGCTAACCAACACTTACGGAGTAAGATGACATAACTGTTAACTAATGTTTTAAGTGTAAACCTGCAGGAATGAGAGGAACTAGGTTAGTGTGGGACAAGAGAGTACCATAGTAATGACAGGCTTAACAGAAAAAGAATGTAATAACAATACTTCAGCATCCCTGGCCTTGCCACATGTCTGGGTTTGACCTGGGCGTTCCAGGTCTCAGTGTGTAACATTTAACAGGAGCACACAGGTTATGATGCTCTCACTCAGCAGGGAGAAGTGTGGGCACAACGCTGTCAGTGCCATTGCTTGCACTATAAAGAGGGACTTGAGCCGTCTGCTCCTGGCCCAGCAGAAAGGCCCACCTGGTGCCATTGGAGTCGTTGCTCTTCATGTCCCCAAAACAGACAGAAGCACTATTCATGTCCCATTTGAGAATGGGTCAAAGTTAGGGTATAGGCAGATATGGTAAAACTTATCCTGTTTGGGCTTTATCCATAGGTCTATGTGCAGTCCTAAGAAGATATTCATGTTGTGAAACCCATGGACAGGGAGACTGATGTGTCCTAAATATGAAGAAACTGTAGAAAATGCAACTGCAACACGGAATGAAAACACAACAGATTGCAACAGGCCTGTGTGTCAGGCCTGACCAGCATGGCTTCCTTCCTGTGACTTTTATGGCTATCTGGAGCATCCTGACTCTTTAGGAATTCACTCTTCAGTGATAGAGACAGAAGCTTTGACAGGCTCTGATGCTGTCTCCCAAACAAACCTGTTTATCTGTAGAGCACACTTATCCTGGCTAACTGACTTTAACATACATTCTTACAGCTTAATATTTTACAGGTGCGCTATGAAGGCTACATAAAGAGCAACATCATGTCTCCCAATAGATTCAGTCCTGAGGTGAACTGTAACATCATTTATCATTTCAAAGAGACAAAAACAATAGAAAAGCAGCTTCAGAAGCCACAGAAATAAAGTGATGCAATGAGGGCTTGGTTTAGTCACATTGTAAGATGAAATTGTTTGTTTACCTTTAAAGGTAGGTGGTTCTGAACTGATTCTGTAATCGGTGTCCAACTAAGCCTGCCTTTACTTATGGTCAGGTTTTCAGTACATCTGAGACAGCAGAAGACCTCCTTTTTTCAAGAAGGAATAATGTAATGGCTGAACTCAGGCACAGTTCACCCAGTTCCTCCCAGGCTGTCAGATGTTCTTCATGGACTAAACGTGAGTTACCTCTTCCTTCAGTTTAATATGGTTATGACACGTAAATTAATCCTGAAACTTAAATTTGCATTAGTTTAGGGGGTTTTTTTAAGAAATTTTAAGTAGCTTTTTAAAAAAAGTACTGAAATTGTATATATTCCCTAAAGTCAGATCACACAAATTTAAAACACACAGCTGCACAGAGGGCAGTGTAGAATCTGTTCTTCTAGAAGCAGTCTATTTCTGGTACATGTCAATAATATTACATGAGGAATTGTTTTCATCTGTTATGATTCTGCACGTAGTGGGTCCCTCCCACAACCTACTGTGTCTCTGAAGTCTCTGTCCCGGTGAGCAGACTGCTTTCTGCATCTCCTCCCCAAATGTTCTACGTATCCAGTGAGTCTGAGCAGGTTTTTAAAATCCCGCCTCTGTTCACATGCTGAATATATCTATGGCTGTACCTTAATGTGTGAAGAACTGCACGGATTGGCTTGTGACCTATGCATAACATTTATCATTGTTTGAATGACCCCCACAAACAGCACTACAAGATCCTGCCTTGGAGTCCTTGGAAGCCGACACACATTTGAATGGTGGGATTTGCTGACTGTGCTGGGGAAAGGGAGTCCCAATGTAGTGTTCCTTCTCCAGGCGTATCCTGCATGTGCCTGCTCCAGCAGACATAGGTGCAGAAGGCTGGGCTGCAGAGCTGCCTCTGAATTACTCTGCATATAGCAGAGCTGCCTCTGCGTTGCTCTGAAATAATTCAGCAGCCAATCTGAACAGTGTACAAGCATATAAGAGGATGCCCCATTAAGCTCTGAGTTGAAGTTCAACTGCCTCTTCTCAGCAGCTGTGCCCTATCTGTCTGACTGCTGAGGACATTATTCAGACACTTGTTTACATCTTTTTATAGTAGTTTTGCTGTAGTGTTTTAAAGCAAGCATTTTAAAATAACCAAGGTATGGTCAGAGACCAAGACTTGGATTAGCATCTGCCTCAGGTTTGGTTCTGATGTCATGGTTTGTCTTCAAGGACGCATCTGGGCTATGGTTTCGATTCTGAAACACTGAAACTCGTATGTCTGCACCTACAATTTCAGGCCCCATTACTGGCATGAGGTAAGATTATGAGATGGTCAAACTAAGGAGGGACTGAGAAAGAGCAGCTGCTCTGAGAAGTTAGTCAAACCTAATCCTCAAATTGCTAGGGAAGAAGTGTAATATTTTGAATACAGATTTTACAGATATATCCAAATTTTATATTGGCATATTTATTTTCATAACAAGCATGATGTACTTTTTGTTTGACTTTTACCAAAAGTGTTATGAGTACATTGCCATTCCAGCATGTACTGCTGTCCCAGTTTCCAGGAGAATTCAGGAGTAATTATATTTGGTACAAAGCACCTTGCTATCAGCCTGACCTCATGCCTGCCAGGAGAGCTGTACTTTCAGCTGCACAAGCATTTCAGCAGCTTTCCATGACCCGCACTGCTAACGCAGAGAAGCAAAGCACAGAAACATGATAGTTCAACCAAGAAATGTTTCCCAACCAGGCTCAAAGGAAATAAAATTAAAAAATCCCCAAAAGCTATGAAATAAACTCAAAGAGTATGGGAAAGCCTGCAGCTTTCCAAAAGCATTCCTCCTAGTTTCAGAGTCTGAAGGGACTTGGGCAGTGATTTGTCTGACAGGTGATTACTGCTGAAGAGGGTAAATGAAACCAGACATGGCAAAGACCCACTCAGAATGCTCACCTACACCTTCCTTTGAGCCAGCTTGAGCTTACATCATTTAGATAGCCAACAGTGAATACAAAGCTGAAGCAAGGCTCTGTTTATTAAATGATGCATGCTTTCAAGAACAGTAAAAATAAAATCACTTTCTAGGTTAAATGTCAATTGCTTCTGTATCCCACAGGTTGAATGGAAGCCTTTACCTTCCATTTTGTGGAAAGAATGCTGGGTTTTCTTTATCTCCCAAATCTTGCGGGTTTCTTCTCTGCTACATGATAGCATCATCAAGGGCCAAAACAGAGCTGTTGGCAGAGCTGAATAATTCAGAAGTTAGTACTTCCTGATTCTGCATGTGAGGTGGGACAAAATGTGCCAAAGCCAGCTTAGCTGAGCTTCCAGAAGGTGTGGCATCCTCCTGAGTCCCTGTCACAAAGCAGAAACCCGTGTTGCCGGGTGCCAAATATTCTCTGTGTAGCTGAAAATGCCACTGGTACTCTGGGACACTGAGATTTTCCCACTATCTGGAAGCCCTGTAGTGTCGTCAGACCTAGCAGTAACTCTCCTGCCACCTCTGGTGTGAACAAACAGAGTATAATTGGCACAATAAAGTCCTCTGTGCTCAGGGACTCGAGGATGGGCACCGTCTGCAAATGGTGCTGCTGTGTTTAATCAGTCAATTCTGAACTACGCACTTTCCAGTACAGGGAAACCTCAGTTGAGGGGCAGGAGCAAGACAGGGCCATACATGCCTTAGGGAAAATGATTCTTTCTTTAATTTCTGTAATTTAATATTGTACTTTACAAGATATTCCCATGTGCAGCCATCAGGGCATATTCTGTCTTTCTGTTATGAAAAAATACATGATTTGTCTATGAAAATCATCAGTTTCAGTGGACTCCAAATGCTTTACTCAAGTTCTGAATCTGTCTCTAAGGCAATTGCTCCTTTAGCCTTTTAGTGCCCGTTCTAGCCAAATATTTTGGCTCTTACCTATGGAAACGAAGCCTTTGAAGAGTTTCCGCACCTGAGAGTCTAGCAATTTATTTTTCAGATTAAGACAGATTTCAGATCCATCCTTCTAACTCCACTGTTAAACAGCCATTAATAGTTAGCTAGATTGTTATTGTAAGCTTATGTATTTGGCTATTAACAGCAACCGTGTGTGCGCATCAGCTCCAGATAAAACAAACCTACCTGGGGATTGATTTTATGATGCCAAAATGATAAAGTTTGTTAAAAAATGTAGAATGAATGTGCAAGCTCTGGAAAACATTAACAAAAATAACTAAGTAACACTCCCTATTCATACCTAATTCCTACTGACATCAAATTTAGCTATGTGTACTTTGGACCCATTGGAACTGTTACAGTGAAAAATCATGCTGCCCAAGTCCTCCCTGAAAGGTACAATAGTTTGTATTCTGAGTACTCTATAAAAGAAATAGATGTTTTGTCATCACTGTAGTTTAGGCAGATTCTCCATTGTCTGCTATCTTGTTATAGTCATTTATATCAACACAGAGTGGGTGTATGGTAGCCAGCAGTCTGCGTTCACAGTATTTTATATTCAGTTTGCACTTACGTAAATGATTGTGCAAGATGTGAGAGACAATCTAGCCCCTGGGAATTATATGTGTTTCTGGGTGTAATCTTTCTGTGTGTAGCCAACACATAAGAATATAGAGAAGTTTTAACATGTTACAGTTACCATCACCCCAAATAAATATAATTAACCAAGCAGCTTCCAGTTGCACTTATAGGCAGGATCCAAAAGAGCTCATGGTTTCTGGTGGCAGATATATAGGAAATATGAGCCTGTAAGGAATAATATATTGCTTTGTTTTTCATAGCATTGCTCACCACATTCTCATAACGGTCAAGTAAGAAACACTTCAGGCCAAGGAAGGGTTAGGAAAGTGCATTCCAAAAACCATTAAAGCCTCCATAGTTTCATAGGATACCTCTTTGCAATTCAGAATAAAACTCTGGTGAGTTATGTCACACTTCAGCTGAATTAAAATTTTGGTTTAGAGAAGCTGGTATCACAGTAATCACTAGGACAGCCCAGTCCAGAAAGAAAGTATTAAGCTACATTTATAACACGGGGCCATGTGTTCCCTCCTTTTACCACAGAGCCATAAATGTTGCATATCCCACTTCGCAAGTCAAGGTGTCCCAGAAGAGATATTAACAATATTGGGGGCTAGAGGAAATGGAAGCACCTTACCAATGTGCTCCCCTGAGGGTCTGGTATGTGTTGGCTTGGAAATCCTTGACAAGACTCAAAAGCACCATTAAAGCGTTTTTGTAGCCTTTCTTTTTTTCCCTTCTTCCTCAGAGCCGGTGACAGCATACAGGCAAAAGGCACTTGCTGTGGCAGCACATCTCACCCACAAATATTCAGTGCCAAGAGAGAAGGGCTCTTCAAGTCATCAGAGAACCATGTCAAGCCATGGGTGGCCTAAACATTTCCGAAGCGTCCATGTGTCTCTGCAAAAGTTTGGGATCTTTATTTTGCCCAACTGTAAACCACAGTCCCAAGTGGACTGGACACTTTCATCTCCTGAAGGTTCTCCTGTGGTGGGGCACCATAGGTTTTCAATACAAGGCAAAGATGTCTAAACACCAAAAAAAAAAATCTGCTTTCCTCAAACCCAATGTTCAGAAACAGCTGAACCAGTTTTGCTGAAAACTTCAACATTCTGAGCATGACGCAGATTCCCTCAGAATATTTTTTTTTCCACCTGGATGATTCAAATTTGGCAAAATCATAATCACATGAATATAGGGAGGTAGGATGGAAAAATGATAAGCTTCTGCCAGCTCTGCCTAGAATAGTTCATATGTTGTCCACCCCTTTTTAGACCAAGATTTGTCTTGTTGAGCTGCTTCTAATGAATGCCTTGAAGATTGACCTATCTTGATGTTTATTATGGTTGTAAGTCATTTAGTAAATCAAATCATGACGGTGAGGAGGAGGAAGACGTGAGAAGGGAATATCTAACAGATGAGTTATCTGGAAGACGGCAACACCAACTGACATCACCCCACAACAAGCAGTGCCTTCTGTCTGGAGCAGTCTGGCTTCCATGCACTAGGAAAATCAGAGAGGTGAACTGTCTTCTATTTCCTCCTTGGAAAGTGTTCAAGGCTGCGGCCTCACCTCTGTTGGAAGAAGCATGAAATATTTTCAATAATGGGAACGGGTGGAATGGCTGCGGGCTGGATCCTCTTGGAAAGCACCCTGTAGCATCAGGGGAGGACACAGCTGGTAGCCTGCTCTGGCTGTTAAAAGATGGACTTTGCTGGATTGCTCACTAAATCTGTACAGCCAAACGCTGTTATTGCAGCTAGGAATGATTCACCTCTGCTGTAACTCTCCCGAAGCCTGCAGTGTCATAGAGGTGCTACTATGGGAGAAATTCCCATTTCTGAGGGCAGAAACCAGGCAGGTACACACTGGTGGCAAGAAAACCTGCGAGGCAAGGGAAGAGTTCTGAGCTTCGAGACTCATTTCACTTATAAATTACAGTCTAGCTTATGTATTCCTCAGAATAAGCTCCCTAAGAACCAGAAACCTTCCGTGGGGCATTTATCGCAGGTTATCAGGGGTGGGGTGAAAATGCTGCCGGGCATTTGCCACTGGTTTCGGAAGCGTTCATCGCCTCATTTCCCGACGTTGGGGGTGGGTGGTTTGATTTTTTAAGTTTAGCTCTATTTTAACACATTTTCCTGACAACAAACAGGCTTAGCCCCGCGCCCCTCCGCCGCTCCAAGCCTCTTCCCCCCCCAGCCGTGCGCACCCGCTGTGCCGCCGTCCAGGTGTTTCACGTTATCGCCGCTCGGTAAATCCCGCTCACGAACACGGTGACACATAAACGCTAAATTAAGGCGGCGCTGCTCCCCCCGCCCCGGGGCTGGGGGCAAGGGACACCCGGCCACCCGCAGCTGGGACGCCCAGCCGGGCCCGGATGCAGCATCCGCTGGGCTCCTCGCAGCACCAAGGGGAGAGCCAACGGTGGAAGGCTCCGCAGCCCCATCGCAGTCTGTGAGCTGCCCGCTTCCCCCCTCGACACCCGAGGCACCTGTGGGGCGCCGACTGAGGAGAGAAAGCTGCTCCGGGCTCCACGCAGCACGGGGTCTGGAAAAGGAGGGCTCAAGGCTGCCGAAGAGCGTGGTTGGGCCAGGCTTAGAGTGCAGTCCGGGGGCACCGCGTTGGCCACATCACTATGGGAGCATTCTGTCGCTTCCCCTGGGGAGCTTGTCCACCCCCGTTCCCCACAGCTCCCTGTCCAGGGACGGACGAAGCAGATGTTTGCTCACTGGGGTGAGCTGCTTGTCTGTCCACCCCGCGGAGAGCGCGTCCCGGGCTGCGGCAGCGGCGGGGCAGGCGGGCGGCCCTGGGCACCTCCGTAGGGGCTGGCAGCGGGGCCGCCAGAAGCAAGTGAGGTCCCTGATTTCTATTATAATTATTTCCCCTCCATTGAGCTCAGGACTCCTCGGAGGGGGGGATTTCACAGAAAGTGAAGGGGAGGACAGGGCCCCGAAGTTATTACACCAAATAATGAGTTCTCCAGCCGCTCCCTTCGGGCTGAGCCGGTGCCAGTGCGGGGATGCACACATCCCGCCCGCCGCCCCCCAGAAATCCCCAGATTAGCACGAAAAGTTGGGGGTGTTTCAAGCGCATTCCAATAAAATTAATGGGAAAGGTTTATTTTAATCGGGAAAGGAGTGTATTTTCTCGCTCGCTCTGTCCCCCGAGGTTTTTCGGATAAATTAGAGTGCTTTCCAGAGGGCACCTGCAGAAGAAATAATAGAAATATTAAAGCATTGTCTTGGTCGCTCTGATCTCGTGGTATCTACAGCACCTTACTTCAAATGCCCGCTAGAATGTAAAATCCAGTCAAAAGTGTATTCATGGCAGCGATATTGGTAATACTGTATTTTACCCGAATCTGCATTATCTCCCTCACAACAGAAACTACAAACAAAACGTAGGCTCCAAAAGAAAGGGAAAAGGTTTTATTTAATCCAGAAAATAATTAAAATCTCATGTATTTTTATTGGTTTTAGTATCCAGCAGAGTGAAAATATTGAAACTCCGAGACCCCTTGCATTAAAAAGTCACAACTGTTCTATTTTATTAGTTCTGACTGTGTGAAAAAAATTATAAGGACAACATTGAAAAAATCCGGGTTTTAGAGCCCCGAATGGCCGTAAAAACAATAAAATCAACTATAAAACCTGCACTAGTGATATTAAAAAATTATGTAGTTCAATAAATGTGACATTTCATGAATGCGGATTTAATAGCCTCCAACCCGTGGAAGGAGGAAGGCTGAGGTCTAACAATTGAATTTGAAAGGGGCGGTGCTGTAGAACTGCAAAATTAAGTGCTTCATTTTTCTTGTTAGGGATTATGCAGTGGTAGTGGAATGTAATAACTGCGCCATTAAAACTTCCTTTTAACAAGGCCTATTGCTTGTATAAAAGTCAGAAAAGAATAATCTCTTCCTCTATTTATTTGTTTTCCAATAATACAGCAAAACAGGTTGTGTTTTTCTTTTTTTCTTTTTTCGGGTTTTTTTTTCTTTTCACTTAAACTTGTTCTCAGGATTTTGAATCGACAGCTTGTAAAATATTGTGGGGGCCCTCCCTACTGCTGCCTCGTATCATGCACGTCGTTATTCCAGAGGGCAACGGGTCATCGGTTTACCGTACATTTATTAAGTAAATCAAGCTGCAAATCCAACACTTCCAGATGAAAACATTAGCTAAACCCCTTGGAAAGAGTAATGCCTGGGAGACCGAGCACACAGAGAAAAAATAATCAAAACTGTCAGCTCGCTTTACGTGTACCTGATATTTACAAGACACAAGACCACACTTTAAAGGTGAGTTTGGCATTTGCTAACAATGTAAAGAAAGGAAAAAAACAACCTCCTTATATTATTAAAAATATATATATTTCCATTTCACCAACACCCTTTCGTCTTGCTCTGAGCCTCTCAGTTATTAAGATCTTCGCGGGTTTGAACTGGAGACCTTTCTCTTTCCTTTTTTTAAAGAAAGCTAAGCCAGCACCTGCTATTCCTTAACAGTTCTCCGTGCTCCTGTCAGCTTGGGGCGGCTGAGGGAAAAGGGGGACGGGCGCCCCAGCGGGTCCGCAGACAACCGGGGGGCACCTGCAGCCTCCGTTCCCACGGAAGAGGTGGGAGAAGGCGATGCCACCCGCTGCCGTCGGGGCGAGTCCCGAGTGGGTGACGAGGCGAGGGGAGAGCGGAGGTCTCAGTCCTGCGGGAGCAGAGCCCGGTCATGGGCAGCCCCGCCGCGGTGCCGGGAGCGGGATCCGGCAGCGCCCGGACGGAGCGCACGTCCCTCCCTCCCCGGGGCGGCGGGGCAGGAGCAAACACACGGCGGGTTTTTAAAATGAAGCCGGCGGTGCCCAGGTGGCGCTGCTTGGCCCTCCGGGCCTTCTGCGCGCCTCCCAGCGCTGCCCGGCGGGGCAAGGAATGGGAAGCCGCGCTGCTCCGCTCTCAGCCAAGCCGTCTGCCCGTCCTGCGGGAACGGGGAGAAACCTACACGGCCCCCGCTCCGCGGCTTGCTCCCTCGTCTGGCATTTTCCAAAGCCCGCAGAGCACTGCGAGTTCGGTGTGTGTCTGTGTGTTGCCCCTCCTCACTGAGCCCGGGGCCGGGCCACGCTACGGGGGATCACCGCTTTCCCCCGTGGGGAAACCCGAAATCCGAGTGCTGCTGCATCGTGAGCGGGTAGAGGAGCAGGAGCCGGTGCTGTCAGCGCCGGGTACCATGCCCAGTGCTGTCCGATTCTCGCTCCGTACCTACGCTCCCCCTCGCGGTGCCGCCGTGCCCAGCCAAAGCTTGGTGCCGTCGGGGCCCGGTCGGGCTGGGGATCGCGCCCCACTGTCAGGGCTCCCCTGGGCTCCGACGGCCGTTGATTGGCGCCGCGGGGAGTTTGCTCGGGGAGGCGGGGGGAGTGTTCGCCGGCGGGGGGTGGTTTCCCCCTTCCCTGGCCGGGCTCATTGGCTAGACGGAGCCGTGGCAGGAAGGGGACAGAGACCACGCGGGCTCCGCCCCGCGCCAATAGAAGCCTATCGAAGGGTAACCCGAGCCCAGAGAAACCCGCGGCGGCGGTGCCAGCACCCATCCGCCGCGGTCGGGGCCGGCTCTCCGCAGGCGCGGCCGGGTGCGCGGGGGGTGCGCGGGCGGCAGCCGGG
>JBCJKH010053308.1:26471-42329 GCA_039877255.1 Loriculus beryllinus
TCCTCTCCTCTCCTCTCCTCTCCTCTCCTCTCCTCTCCTCTCCTCTCCTCTCCTCTCCTCTCCTCTCCTCTCCTCATTAAGATGTCAAAGATGCTAGTACAATTCTAGGAAACAGTTACTCTAACTTGTTTACTCTCCAATCACCTTCGTAGAATCAAACCCATGTAAGGATATGTATTGGTGACTGAGAATTTATCTGCTGACTTTGTAGAAGACAATTATTACAATGGATGTATGAGCATGTATGCGGGCTAGACTTTTTCAAGTAGCTGTTTAAAGGGATAGATTAGATCGAGGGTTTTGAGTACATTTCAGTAGAAACGAAGTCAAAGTTAAAACTAATTGCTCTCTGGAGGCCTGTAGGAAATGAGTCCTTGCTCACAGTCAGCTAGAAATACTAATGCTAAAGACAGGATGAATTTTGTGTTTGGTTAGGCAAATTATTTGAGTTAAAAGATTGAACTGAAAATGAGCTGCCATCTCATCAGCCTTAGGGAAGGGGCTATTTCCAGAAGACCTAATTTAATCAAGCTTATTTAAGGACTAAAAATCCCATCTGTCAAACACACAGATCTCAATACCTTTAACATGATTTTAGCTGTCTGAGTTAGACAGCCAGGAGCCCAGACTATGGCCTGCTAAAACTGAGCAGAAGATGATTTTAGTGGACTTTCAGTAGGGTTTGCTTTTGAAAAAAAAGCCTGATTGAACTAAAAATACTGAAAAAAATTATCTTTTCTCCTGTCTAGACAAGGCCTTCAGGTTTTCCCCATGTGTCAATCTGTGCCATTGCTTTGAAGACCTATGTGGAGAAACTTCTCATTGTTTCCTATACTATAATTCTCCTTGGCTGTTGCAGTGGGACTTCCCATGAGCATTTCAAAAAGTATTCTGTCGTTGTCTAGACAGGTACAAAAGTTGTATTTTTAGAATGACTTTGCAAACACTTTTAAACACCTTTTAGCATTTGACTTGCTCTATCTATTAAAGGTTTAAAAACATGTTAATCAAGCTGCATTAGACAATATCTCTAAAAACACAACTTTTGTCCTAGTCTAGACATACTGAAAGAGAGTACTTGTCCTGGGACACACCCACATGGGGATTCAGCATTTGAAAATGAGTCAGGACTGTCCAGTACCATGCAATTGTACCTCAGTGACGTACTATGGCTATCAGGATAAAGATCACAGGTTAGAAAGGGAAGAAGCAACTTTGGTTTATACACATCAGTTCTGACACTTCCTTCTCCATGCAAGAAGGAAACCTTTTATCCAGCCGAAAACCTAACCTAGCAAACAGTCAATCAGAAAGCATCTCAGACCTCTTGTACACATAAGATATAGAAAGACCCAGCACTGCAAAAGGCTGGGGCAGTGGCTGAGGTTACTCTCCAGTGATTTGTCCTCCTGATTGTCATCAGACCCCTTTTCTGCTGTTTCCAGACATACATTGAATAAAAATAGCCAAAGTTAATGCAAGCAGTTTAAAGGACGGTAACAATTCAAAGAAAAGGTCTGCACTATGTTGGTTTATTTTGGCTGAAGGGTGTTGGAGGTCTGCTGGCACATCGGAGAAAGTTTTGCTAATGGATTTTAGTTGGTTGCTTTGGGGCTACTTGCTAGTAAAACACCAGATTAAATTTGGCTCTGAGCATTCAGTGCTAGTTAGATGTGGACAGGAACTGTGAACGACTTGCTCTGTCGTCTGAAAACAATCACAAAGCGGTATAATGGAGGGTGGGAACAGTCAAGGAGGAGCTGTCCTGTGAGCATAAGAGGCCTCAGGATCTCAGGGGCAAAAAAGAAGGACTAGATGATGGCTCTGAAGCCCCAACAGCATCCTGATGCAGGCAGTGGAGCAACCCAGGAATTTCTTCTGAAGTTTGTTAAATGACAAAGACAAATTTGCCAAGTTATTATTTTGGGTAAAGTGCAGAGATTGCCCTGGCAGTCTGGCAAGGACTGGGCTGTAGCTTTTGGTAAGATTTTGGGATAACTTAGTGGTCAGCACACCCGCCTAGGAGATTGGTGGTGTCTGCCCTGCCGAGCTAAGCCCACTTCTCTGGCTTTGGCCCTGGGGGCTGAATCAGATGACGTTGGCTCTGTCACTGGTGTTGCACCTGGAAAAATACTGTCTCCTTGGTGCGATAATCTCCCCCCCAGCTTTATGAACATCTTACCCCAAGTTAAGTGCCTGATTTTATTCAGTGGGGCAGCAATGATAGTGGCAGCAGCAGAGACGGCCACTCTTTGCAGGTTCTGCCACCTGGATCTCACCTCTGTGAGCAGGCAGGAGATACACAGCAAGCACTTCCCCCAAATCCCGCCCCTTTACAGTTACTGTTTTTGGGAAGCTGAAGATTGAACCCAATCAGATCACTACTCTCTTCTGAAAATCTTGGTCAGAACTGCATGCAGGTAGTCTTCATGTTGTTCACTGTTTCTCATGCTGTGGTATGAGAAGACAATGCTGACACTGTGATAGCTGATAGAGGACACCTAATTTCTGCCAGTGCAGCTCTCATAATGAATGTTGTTCATTCTCGGCACTGGTTTGCTTCACCAGCTACCTCCTCTTGCCCCAGATCTTTGAGAGTGTCTAGATAGTCAGGGCACACTTGCAGGAAGTGCAGGTGGTGAATACCAGTGTATCTTAGAATATATTTATGCCTTAATTAAAAATCAAAGCAAACAAAACACCTTACACTGGAAAGTCACTAATTTACCTATAAACATCTCCCTATTGCATTGCAGTTTTTTTGCCTTTTTCAATGAATACCTTATTTTTATCTGTAACAAAATATATTCTACCTGCAAATGGAAACAAATGATTCTGCTAGAGAGAATTATGCTATGGGTACCTGCGTGTGACAAGACACCAGAACTCCTCTGAATGTAATGTGTGGTGTCATACGACTGCTCAATTTCAGAGTCTTTTGCAAGGCAGAAGTTACCTCTGCTTCAAGTAATAGCTGTGGTTTGGGAGGGCAGTTTATATTGATTCACTATCAATCACTCCAAAATGAGATTGCTGTGTTGTAATATAGCACTTGGAAGGGCTTTCCTGACAAAATTATCTTATCTTCTTGTGCATTTTTTTTCCAGAGATGATACTTTTGCCTTGTGATTGTCTCCTGAACTATTAATTGTGTGATTTATTAACACAACCTGTACAATCTTATTTCCTATATATAATCCATATATCTGACACTGCCAAGAATCACTGCCTGAAGCACACTGGATGGTAATTTAAAATGGAGAGTACAAGTTATTTGTTGGTTGCACCAGAACAAGCGTAGGATAAATAATGCCATTAAATAATGAATGAATTAAGGCCTTATTTTTCCTTAGCTGCTTATGGAATCTGCATTACTACATATTTTCCATTATTTGCAAATTACACCAGACTGACTGAATAAATGCTTTAAAATGGGTCCTGAACACTGGTTTAGAAGCACAGAGGAAGTGGTTTCTTAGACAACTGCTACCCACATATTGATTTGATAACAGAGAGGTGGAAGGACGAAAATGATTGTGTTGATGTACGGAGCTGTTGATTGTTTAATTGAAGGTAAAATTTTTAGCTTCACTAGTCAATTAGCTGATCTCATTAAGTTCTTAAAAATCACTAAAATACCATTCTGGCTGAACCAGCTGCACTTTGCTACTATATTGTCTAAAGCATTAGGAAAATAATTTGCTAATGGTGACTTACAAGTGTAAACATATGATATTTTTAGCATCTGAATAAGCTTTCTCCATGTGAGAGGTCTTGAATGACTACCAGCCACCAGGTATGTAAAAAACAAAGAAGGATATGCGATGTGTTTTTATGTTTGCTCAAATGAACTGTATACTTCTAAGTATTTTAAGTCTTTGTCTAAATATTCAAACCTTGTCAATGGAGTGGACAATGGAAGAAGAAAATCATAATTTCCTGACATTAAAACCTTTTCAAATAGAAATGTAAGAAGTTGTTCAGTGCATGGCACAAGCCAGAGATTGTTTCAAGGATAAATGTAAACTAAGACAGCATTTGGTATCTCTGCAGTGGAAGAAGCCCCATGCTTTGAAGATGCTACAGATGCCAACATGGCAGCATAAGGTAATGGTGCTCTAGAGACTCCAGAGCAGCAAGGATGACTTGTGCAATTCTTGGGCTTCTTACTTTGGAAGTTACTATTAGAAGGATTTGCATAGGACCTCCTATATTCTATCTGTCATGATGAGTGAAGTACTGACATAAGCACTGAGAGTAATGTGAGGCATTTTGTCCATTTCCAAACATCGCATGAACACATTTGTTCAATTAACACATTTTCATTTTGCAGGAGGACGGTCCAGACATGGCTGGCGATCAGTCAATGGTTATACAGTAATGCGAGAAGATCTTTTCAAAACCTATGTACCAAGAGTTCTGCTTCCTTGCATGCTTTTGTTTTGGTTTTAGACCAGTTCGTAGAAAGACAGCTGGTTTCCTTGTGGAAGAAGGAGTCTGGGATTAATTTCTTCATTCTTAAAAGCAATGTGACTTCACTCACAAGAACTTGATGAACTCTCAAAAGGAGCTAGACATGTTTTCCTCTCAGTGTGAAGATGTAACAAGAGGTTATGAATCAAGTTCCAGAATGAGAAAAAGATATTAATAGCTGAGAAATAATTTAGAACAAATTCAGTAACACCAGAGCTTCACAGGTTTTGGGGTTATTCTCAGTGATTGCCGTTCCTGGTTCTGTGCCAACCTGCTACCACTCAGGAGTCAAAGATGACTCTCAAAATATGAAGAAGGAGCAAAAGCACTGATGAAGAAAGGTGCTAGTTCCACAGTCTAGGAGCACATGCCTCCAAACTTCTCAGGAAATAAAATAAGAAAATAAGAAAAATTAGTTATGTGTTACATCTTGAAGTTCCCATACATAACTCCCAAAGTACCTGTATGCCTGTCACTTAGGCTTTTAGGTACCTCAACTGAGGTGCAAAGTGCAAGGCAAACGGAACTGCTAGTATTGCATTTTGAGGTTATGTGAATTGGCAAATGGATTCTGCACAAGGCATTGATGTAAATTATGAAATCAGCCCCACATTCTAAGGCATTCACAGGGAGTCTTCCTTAATGTTAAAGTAGGTATTTTATGTTGCACGAAAAAGGCAAAACCTTTTCAATAAGACAACATCATTTGATGTCTTTCAGACTGCGAAACTACTCAGGGTCTGGTTTTTGGTTGTTTTGTGGGGTCTTTTAGGTTGTAGGGAGGTGGATGTTTTAGTCCTGCACCTCTCTGCATTGACTGTAGAACTGGGCAGAAAGAGTAGGACCTGTGTAGAGCTACTCTGTGACTCACTCGTGCTGTCAAGCCAGATGAATCTGTTATGCCAGTGTTACTGTGGTCAACCTGTCTTGTCCAAAATGGTACTGAAACCTTTCTCAGGTTCAAATAGCACAGACCCATTTTCGGAAGGAGTAGGGCCAGTATAACTTACTTTACCATTGCAGTTTCTGGAATGATAGCAAATTTGGCTGTGATTTGTTTACAGGAACAATTAAGCCATTTTAAAGACTGATTCAAAGGTATTTCTTGGTGATAGCTGCTATCAAGAGTGGATTGACTTCCTACTTGGTAAGCGGGCCAAGAGAGCCATCCTGGTGAAAATGGGGGCCTAGGAGCTCTCCTCTGAGCAGAGCCCTGTACATAGCAAGCCCTGCAGTGAGAAGCTATGAGAATAGCCAAGCCTAGGAGTGTGCACAGGGCCAAGTATTTGCAGAACTGTTCTGAACTATCGTTCTGCTTAAGGTCTTTGTGGTTTTGAGATAAGAAACTGAGGAAACTGAATAAAAGCAACTACCCACCATAAGAGTGAGTTGTATAAGAATATCACTTTCGTGTGCAATCTCCTCCCCTTACAGGATCTGAAGGAGGCTGCATCACTGCTGTTGTTAAACAACTTTTGAGGTGTTTGACTGGCATTAAAGTTCATGCATCTTCTTAAATGCCAAGTATCTCTTAACCTGCACCCTGAAGGACACATGTTGATACATGGCTATAGATTTACAAGACTCCTTTGCAGAACAGAATTCTGAAGAACCAAGGTGTAATTATCTTGAATATTTAAGTATTTAATTCTGAAGTCCATCTTTTTAAGCTCTCCTTAGTTTTGTTTGTATTTCTTTTGTGTTTATTTTCAGTGATATTCCGTTTTATTTTTAGAGTATGAAAAACTATTTTTTCGATAGCATGAGCTATACGAAATCCCACAGTTTTCATTGAGTATTGATTTACGTGGCAGACTTAGCTAGGAGTGTCAGTCCAGACAGGCCTTATTCCTAATCAATAAATAAACATTCCCTAAAATGAAGGTGTTAGGTGAGCACTTATTTTGTGTCTTTCTTTCCTTTTCATTTGAGTTGAGCTCATGCTCTCTTACACAGCACTGGATTGAATTTAAGCTTTCTAAATCATGTTCTCTAGAAAAGGAACCATTACAGTGCAGTGCATTTTGAAACTACAGAGTCTGAAGTCATTGTATATGACAATAAAACACATTTCTCAAACTTTTGTCTTCCAACAATCAGCTAAAGCATAATGCTGGGAGTATAATGAATAATGAATAAAGATATTTCAGCGATTTGTGAGGATTTGTCTCATTCTATTTCTAGATATGAGTAGGCAGTTAGCTAGCCTGTAAATATATGTACATTTAAAAGCAGAATTTCCTTATGCCCATTAAGATCAGTAACACAATACAAACAACAGTTTTATCTCAGTAATAATATTTTCTCTAATTAAGTACATCTTATTCCCAAGATAATAAACTTTCTCAAAAGCCTTTTCATATGATTACTCACAAATATTAAGGCTTTTAATAGTCCTATCATTCAAAGCTTATATTGCCAAGACTGTGAATCTATTAATGTCCTGCTTTTAGTTCTTAATGATACTAAAATTAAATCAGCTATGTGCTCTCTTAAAACATCTGTCTCCAGATCTAGAAGACTGTTTATACAATCAATCAGGGAAGTTAGCTGTTCACTGGCAGGGCAAGTGTCTGTAAATAGCCTCTGCAATAACATATTAGCTACTGCAAATGGAGGAATATGAATTAAGCATATAGATTTTGCACTTGTTTCCCTTGCACCTCCCCCATTTTTTTGCCATGTTTACTGATACATTTGTAATGTCAGAAACGGCTCTGAATGCTGAGCATTAATTAGATGTGGGAACTGGAGCATAAAATAACATCTACATTTTATCCTTTTTAATCAAGAGGAAATGCTCTAATGTGGGATTTAGATTTAATGCAAAAATAAATATTTGACTCACTATATATTATGTCAGTAGATTAACTGATATTTATCACAGTTTTGAAAACTAAGGCTTTAAAGCCTCATTTGACATGATTTTGTCAGTCCCTGGCAGAAAGCTGATAAACTGTCCGCTTATGCTATTACAGCTGCCTCTTGTAACACTGTGCTGCTATGGAGAGGGGTCAGTTGTCATTTCCTTAAAACCTTTGTTCTTGGTCATTCTATAACAGGTTGATCTTTAAAGTTCATTTGACTGTATTACAGTAGATAAGTTCCAGACTATAAATCAGTTTTTGATCATATAAAAATAGCTTAAATTGACTGTGTGGCCAAAAGTTATCTAAATACTGCACTCTTTTCGTCAAGGCAGCTGAAGCTGGAGTTAAAACTACTGCTGGACTTCTTTCCTTAATTTCAGGTTTTTCTCTGTAGGGATTTTTTTCCCCCTTTGATTGGGATTTTTTATTTTTTTTTTCTTTTGTATGAACAGGTAGCAAGAAAAAGATTTTCTGCACAAAATGGCAAAGCTGAAATGAGCTGAATTATATGGCCTCTGCTGACCAGATAAGATGATTCCAGAAAGTGTTCTACCTTTAAAACCCTCTCCAGGTGTGTGCTCTTGCCCAGACAGGGTTGTAGGAACATTACCCTGCACCCCAGCTCTTACAGGCAAAGTGGATATGCCAGTGCCAACTGCCCTAGTCTCAGAAGGTCTGCATTAGGAATGTCATTAGTCCTCCTGACTTCTATTGTATTACTTGCCTTTTCCCCTGGGAAGAGTTGATATACTCTATAGATGTGTTTATAGCCAAATATAGATGTGTTTGAGACAATGAAAGTCACCCATGTTGTCTGAGATGATGAAAGCCCAGCTACAAAATGGCTTTAGCTATTCTTCTGTAACAGGGCAGATTCTCAAGTTATACAAATGCTGTACTACACTCCTCTTGTAAAGTCCAGATTCCATCAAGTCTTGTTATGAATGCAGAAAAATCCTTCTAATTCATCTCCTTCTTTCTTTTTGATTTTAGAAGTACATACTGTACCACTGACTCACTGATGGGGCTGTGGCACTGCTAGGATAGCTGTGACAGCCCAAGGAGCTAAAAAAATAGCTGGGGATTTCTGTTTCTCCTCTGATACCTTTCACTTCATTTGGCTCTGCTTACAAAATGAGAGCTTTACTAGTTTTCTCAAAACCGATAAAATAGTAATGAAAAGACAAATGCAATACCAGCAAGAAGGGCTACTCAAGCATGCAGTGCTTGGGCCCCTCACCCATGCTGGCAGATGAAGGGCTTCCTGCAAGACTGGCTGAACCTCTGTTGGATAATTAGTGAGTTAGTTGCACGACAGACCGTGTTCAGCGTAGTAACTCCATTAGAAATATGAAATGTGTGCCTATTTAGGAAGTTTGACACATTTTTTGCAATTATCTAAATTATATGAGTTACAGAATTTCAAGTTGAACTTTGCCGTCTCCAGAAGCACGATCAAGGCGCTGACTTGGAAAGAGCACAACTCATCCTGCCCTTTCCCCTTCCTCTTTTTTTTTCTTTAATCTGTTATTGCCATTGAAGCCAGTGTCAGCATCTGCATGGGTAAAATGATCATTTACCTTTGGTGACCGGCTTTTGGTAGGGAAAGTATGTGAAAAATCAGCCCCTTAGAAGATTGAAAACAATGCTTTTCATTTTGCAGGCATAAAAAATAAATTCCCCTACAAAAACAGAAGGAAACATAGTTCCAGCACTGACAGCTTATATTCTGTGGAGATGCCCAAAACCTGAGGATGCTATCTGTTTTAAGAACTTCAGTTGCCACTTGTCTCTGTTCCTGGCCAGTCCTGTCCTTGTTGATAGTGCTCAGCCATTACCAGCCCATACGGTGTGATAATCCTTCACTGAGACCGGTGGCGACAGCAACAGGGCTTTAACTTCTCTCTCTGCTTTGGGGAGAGCAAAAGGTAGGGAAATAAAACAATTTCCCCAGCAAGACCCATTGGAAGGTGGGAGGAAAACCATACATATTTGTGCGTACTTGCAGTCCACCCACTGCTTCCTTCCCTAGGCCCACCCTTCCGCCCCCCCTGCTGTCCCCAGGGGCACAGAGGCTCTGCTATAGCTGGATGTGGTGGCAGCAGTGGAGAGGTGGGGGTGGCAAAGAACTCTTCATCCCTGCAGGGCCTGGGGGGAGGAGAAAAGATGCTCGGGGGGCACAGAGCCGTCCTGCAGTCTTCCTTCAGCTAGGAAAAGGAGTTGTGTGTGCACCTAAAATCAATAAGGAGTTTTCCTCCTACCTACACCAACTTGCATGGTATGTGCTTGACAAGTTGAGGTAGCTGCTTTGTTCTTGTGCCCCAGGTCTGTCAATTGGAGCTACCAATTTACTAATAAAACTCATGTTGCTGGGTTTTTATAAAAGCAAGATCTGCTGTGTAGTGAGTTGAGGTTAGCACTTGTGCTAGAGATTGATGTTCTCATGGGAACCTGAAGAGGTGGCATTGGCCTCTGGGACCACTGGAGCAGCACCTTTAGTTTGCTGACCTGGTGTGAAGGCAGCTTTCTCTGTGCTCAGCAGTGCCAGTCAGCAGAGCCCTCCAAGCTTGTGTGATCAGCACTTTATGCACATGAAAGACCTGATGTGTTTGATTCAGTACTTCTGTCTTTCCAGGATGATGACACCAAAGCAAAGGTCTGTGATCTCACTGCCTCAGCAGCTTTCATGTGTGAGGTTGGTTCACATAGAGTTGCCCCTCTGGCATCTATTTACTCAGTGGAAAGGGAGGAAAGAAGCACACACTTGCCCAGGGTCGCACCACAGAGGTGTTGCTGACTCTTCATAGTACACTCTTCATCACACCAGGTTTTAGAGGTAATTTTGAGCCAGGGTTCTCACTGTTGTATGATAATCTGAGCTCTCATTAAAATATAAATAAATCCAAAGACCCTATAAATGTGACATTGTCAAAGAAAAATTAGAAAATGTTCAGATAAGGCACTAGAAGAATCAGAATGAAAATAAGAACCTATGCAATGTGTAGAACAAATTCAGTTCTTCTCTCAATTTTATGACTTTTCTGGAGCAGGGGTACTCATAGCTTTAATGTTGTTAATGGAGGTGCTGGAGTTTGTGCTTTGAAGCCCTCTAACCTGCTGAAGATGCTCCTGTTCACATGCACAATTCTCAGGGTTGCCCTGGCCACAGCTTTAATGGGACAATGGTGTGGGTGGAGGCACCCAGAAAACCCATAAACCAAGGGCAGGAAGAACTTTCCTAACTCATCAAATCTAGTCTTCTGTTCTCACAGGCATCACAATCTCCTTATATAGATTACTGGAGGGGGTAAAAGGAACTGCACTGAAGTCACACAGCTTCTTTTTCCACTGCTTGTCCCCTTTCATTTCCCACACAACCCCTGCAGCTGCTGGCATACTTATTAGACGATGGGCCAGCCTGTTGGTTGGCTAGTGTACTATTTATTCAACCGCCATTTAGATGGGGCAAATGCAGTACCAAAGCCCAAATCTCTATGTACTCAGTATGTACTCACCTAAAAAAAATAACCAACACACCAAACAGGAACATGAAACATCCTGGAGGAAGAAGAAATACTGACTAGGATAAGATTTTCAAAAGTATTTGCTGTTGACCTAACTGCATCCACTGAATTTCAGAACAAAGTACCTCCCTGCCTCAGTGGTGGATAAAGCCATCATGGTCTGCTCCTGGAGATGTTATTTTCAGTGATGTCTCATCTCTGGTATTACACAAATCAGTCTTCCAAACAGAAAATGAAAGGAAGAGTCATTCTTAATTAAGATTTAGATTAAAGTTATAAACCGACATTAAGGTTGCAATCCTAGGCATATTCAGAGTAAAGAAACAGACTTGTTGAAACTTTAAAGCCAATCTGTTTAGTGCAGAAGAGTTCTTTTTATTTTGCTTTTCTAATTAAACACTGAGAGACACTGCCTCAATCTTACAAACACATGCTGTTTACCCAGGCAGGTGAAAGGACTGAATAAGGACAGATATGATAATGTCCTTGACATCTTAGGTTGAAATGAATGAAACAGCCAAAACACATTGGTTTTGTTATATGGTGAGGTCTACTATGGTCCTCTGATATGACATCAAGTACCTCAAAACACTTGAGATTGAAATCTGCAGGTCTATTTTCTGATGTATTTAATTTTCCAAATCATAGAATCATAGAATTGCTAGGGTTGGAAAGGACCTTAAGATCATCTAGTTCCAACCCCCCTGCCATGGGCAGGGACACCTCACACTAAGCCAAGCCACCTAAGGCTCTGTCCAACCTGGCCTTGAACATTGCCAGGGATGGAACATTCACAACCTCCCTGGGCAACCCATTCCAGTGCCCCACCACCCTTACAGTGAAGAACTTCTTCCTTATATCTGATCTAAACCTCCCCTGTTTAAGTTTTAATCCGTTACGCTTTGTCCTGTCACTACAGTCCCCAATGAAGAGTCCCTCCCCAGCATCCCTAAGGGCCCCCTTCAGATACTGGAAGGCTGCTATGAGGTCTCCACGCAGCCTTCTCTTTTCCAAGCTAAACAGTCCTAACTTTCTCAGCCTGTCTTCATACAGGTGGTTCTCCAGTCCCCTGATCATCCTTGTGGCCCTCCTCTGGACTTATTCCAACTCTTCCATGTCCTTTTTATGCTGAGGACACCAGAACTGCACAAAATAAGGTAACAAGACAAAATATCTTGCTTAAAGCATTTGAAAAATTTGGTTTGATTTCAAAATTACTATATTTAAATGTGAGAAAGCTACAAGTAAACTATGAGAAAGCCTTGTCATCTTAAATGAGTGTTTTACCAGTAGCATTAAAAACCCCATATTTTCTGTATCCTCATCTTCATCACATCTGGGCATCAAGTGCAGTGCATCCATCAAATAGTGCATGTGATGTGAGAACTCATATAGGTAGATATGAGAATTACTATTCAGTACCAGATTGCTCACTCTTTGATATCAGGATGACTTAAGCTTATCTTAATATATGATTGCAGTTTGTCTACAATAGCTCTAACTGCATATATTAAGACACTGTAGGTTCTAAAATACAATAAACAAATATACTAGAAGAATAACCTAGCATAAAATGTATTGAAGTGCGCCATCAGAGGAAATGTTAAATAAATATTTTAAAAGATCTTGAGAATCAGAATGTTTGCTAAATAAAAAACCTACAGTTTACCAAACTGAAATTAATCTATAAAAATATTCACATGCAAAGCATTTCTTTAATAGTTTTGTTATTAGTGTTATTATTATCTGCAAGACTTGGATGCTTCATGATTCTATGTCAATTATGTGTTTCAAAGTGTTAGAAAATAATTATTTCTAATTATGCTGCATATTGCTGAATGAACTGGAGCTGAATAAACAGCATAGAATCATAGAATAGTTAGGGTTGGAAAGGACCTTAAGATCATCTATTTCCAAGCTTCCTGCCATATTTAGATAGAGCTATGTATTTTTGCATACAATGGAAATTTAGTAATTGCAAATTTCATATTATTTTAACTCCAATTCCCAAACAGAACTGTGGTCGAGGGCCTATTATGACAGACACTATGAGCCTCCCAACAGTGATGGAAATATTTGATGCCAAAAAACTGCACACAATAATGCAAGAAAAGCTTATATGTCTAATTTCATATGCAAGTTCTGCTGCACATGAAAGTGCCTGGTTGCCATGCCTCTGGGCAGCACAACAAAACTCAGCTCAGCATTATGCTGGAAAGTACTCTCAGAATAACTATTAAATATTTAACTTAAGAAAAGCTTAACAGAGACATCATGACCCTCATTTTCCATGGATTCACATGAACTATATGTAAACATTGATGGTTAGCATGAGCAGACATTTTGCCATGGATCTCAAATAATACATCTCCTGCCCTTTTCAGTCACTGGATCATGCTTACCAGGGTGTCTCATTAACATTAGAATTTAGTATGATGGTTCTGAAGCAGTTTAAGGACTCAAACCTCAATCTGGCTATCACCTTTCTGGGAGTGCCTTAAGTACAATTCTAGTGATTTATCTGCTTTTCTAGCAGGCAGCTGATGCTCCTTCTTTCTCTGTCTTTCTCTCTCAGTTACATATTCTGGAGAAGATTTTTTTAATGATTTTTTTAAAATAGTAATATTTAAGATTTTAGTACTATTTTATCAAGAAAACAACATTGACTGTAGCTTAGTGATACTGATATCTGCTTCAGCTGGAGCAAGCTGAGGTTAAATCCTGGGATTTATGGCCAGGTTATGCTTAAACAGTTTTATTATTCACCTTTTTTCATGACATAGGCAAGACATGCCTAATTATAATAGGCGTTTCCTCCATAGATTAAGCATAGTCTCACTTCAGTTGTCTCAAATGTCAAAAAGCAATATAGAAGATCTGGGGAAAAAATGGAAGTAAAAGTACAGAGAGACAACTTTAAAATCCCATGAAAATAGAAGACAATAGGTAGAAGAACCTGAAAGTTGTGAGTGTGCAAATCTTGTAACACCCACATTCATCTGCACTGCTTACAAAGCTTGGAAGAACATGTGACAGCTGCTTAGAGTCAGGGTGGAAAATGACGAGTTGGGTAGAAAAGGAAGTAGTGAAAGACATCTTATTCTCAAAGTACCTACCAAAATGTGGAGGAGTCTGTCATCTGGCACCCATCGGGATATAAACCCTGGCAACAAACACAAATCCCAAACTGAAGTTAGCAATACTTCAAAGACACCGAAGTAGGTTCACAGTTAGCTAGCAGTAGGCAGACCTCAAAAGTTTATCATTATGGAAATATGAAATGTATTTTCTGTGAATAAACAATCCAAAGATTTAACTGTTTTTCTGCTGCTTTTTAGAATGGCTAATTTGTTGATAGTCTTTGATGAAAAGTTTATGCTAATGAGTTTTAGCCTATATGACATTCATGAACCATTAATTATTTCCTTTTATAAGGTGTGTTTTACCATTCAAATAATGTGATGTTTGTTGTTATTTTTACTTCACAACTGGACAAGTAAAATATTCAGGGGAAAAAAATCCACTACCAAATGCATAACAATTTATTTTGGATGCTTAACTCTTCATGATGGCTATACAGGTATTAAGATAGGGAGCAGTAGTTCTTCAACCATTCATGCAAACAGAATCTTAATAGTCCAGATGTTCATGAATAGTAAATAAATAGCAGCAAACCCATGAATGAATGGAGCAGCTGCTCAGAATGCAGAAGAATGTTTGCAAACACCATTTTGAAGTATGCAATCAGCCCTGGTTCAGAGGGAAAACTTGGATAACCAACAAAAAGTTTGAATAAGCAGCTGAACATATCAACAATATTATCTAGTCTGTCCAGACTTTGAAACTATTCAGCATGAAACAGAAATTTCCTGTTCTTTTTTTGGCTATTTCTGACTTCCAAATGGACCAAAACTAAAGCAAGAAAAAAACTATCAGGTTTAGGTTGATATGTCTGTATGAGGGCACAGAGCTCATGCATGTACATGACTTTGCTCATTAATGTGACTGTCTTATTTTGTGGTTCTTCAGGTATGTAGGACCTAAATTTCTAATTAATGAATCATCAGCTGTCAGAAATTAATTAATTGGTGAGTGTGCAGAAGATGATCAGGATATTCTCTGCTGAAATTCTTTAAAATAAGCTATTTACAAAGTTGGTAAATGGAATGGAATAAACTTTATTATCTTAATTGCCATGACCCACAGTTTATGAAAGGCCTGCCACAGCGCCTGTTGTACCTGCTTCTTGAAGATGTCCTTCCCAATGAGGCTGGGAACCAAGGAAGACCTGGAATGACAAGCTATACTTTCTGTCTTTCCAATTTTACCAATCTGTTAATTTTATTGTGAGTTTGAGCTAGCAAAGAACAACCACTCCAGTCCAATGGAATTTTTTCATCTTTCCCTCTCCAATTCTAATGCTGTTGAATTAAACATGTGATAGCCTCCCATTTCAAAATTTTAAGAGTTTAGTCTTCTCATAGATTTGCACACTGAAAGAGTCATATTAACACCTGGAAGTCTTTGATGTTGGCTACGTCTCTCATTTGCTCATGGTGCCAGGTACGTCTCCAGGTGCCTATGAAGCTTGCAGGAAAAACAGGAAAGAGGAGAGAGCTTAAGGGATGGTGAAAAGTGGTGTGGAGACCGTTGGGAAAAACAAGGCACAGGCCTCAGAGGTGGCAGAAAAAAGGAAATCTCTCTTAGGAATGCAGAGGGGATTTTGTAGAGCTTGTTGCAAGCCAGGAAGTCAATATAAGATACTCAAGTGAAAATTAAATATCAAGGACATGCCCTGTAAGCCACATCAGAGGAAAGAGATTTATTCAACAAAGGCTTTTATCTCTCTCTCACTCTGGTTTTCTCTGTTTAAAAATTCTGTATAGTAATTTGTGCTTTGGTAAAACACTGACTTAGAACTTAAAGTCCCTATTACATTTTTGCCCTGTTTACTGTAAAGAAAAGATACAGCTAGATGCACCCAAAACCTC
>JBCJKH010053309.1:5500-17079 GCA_039877255.1 Loriculus beryllinus
CTTCTACCTAGGCCGTTGTTTTCATTTGCCAAGAGTGCTTCCTAATTATAGTATTGTACATTATGTATCTGCCGCTTCTTTTATCCCCTTTTCTCACCTACCTGATTTTAGAGCAATTTGTAGTCAATCTCTGCCTTACTTACACTGTGCTTGTGACTCCATGTATCTTAATGTTGCTCAGAGATCATAAATGCACTCCTCTGTCATTACAGCAGTTAGTAACAGTGTGAACATGACATGAAAGAAAAAAAAAAGAATTGTCTTCCAACTGATCAGACTGTAGCCAAAATCTACATATCCCTATAAACCTGAGATGTCCCCCAGTCTGACAGGAATAAAAATTTGCTGAAGTGCTGTTTTACAACGAGGTATAGTTCTGGTTTATTATCACAGAATGTCACCAAAAAACCTGTCATAAGTCTTACTAAATTCAAGGTAGACTTTCTCCAATTGTCTTTGGTAAATTTTTCACCAAGAAAAGCACTGACTACGATTTTTTTTTTTTCTTATACAAGTAATGTTGACTATTTTTTATGCCTTTATTATTCCCTAAATGCTTGCAAACTGATTCATATCTTTCCAGTGTATTTCTGGATAGCTAAACTGATTGGCTTGTCATTACCAAGATATTTCTTCTCTTCTCAAAGTGTACTGTTTGTCCTTCTTTCATTCATCTGGAATGTCCTTCTTTCATTCATCAACTGGAATGCCTCATCCAGTTCTTTAAATTTTCTGACATAAATTTTGTGTAATCTTTCCTTTTGCTTTTTTTCTCATCTTGCTCATTTTTTCCTATATCTGCATTGAAGATTATGCAAACATCAAGCTTTCATCCTAACCTACATTTTTAAAGACACATCATAAATTGTTTTTATCAATTTTATTTAGGCAAATCTGAATGATACATTAGACTACATGTAGTAGTAGATCAGATACTTTATCATAAATGTGATTGTATTCAAAATGTTTGCAAGCAGAAATTAAAAAACCCAAACAAGCTGTAGATGGCAACTACTACAGTGGCTAACTACTGTCCCACATCTAGACTGGCAAAACCAGTTCCCTGCCTCCTCACTTACCTTTTTCTTTTCTAAAGGTCACTCAGATGGTCATAGTCAGCCAAAATCAGGACACAGAAATATTTCTGACTTATTAATCTCTTCTGGCTGTCTTTCCCAGTCATGTTATTCTTCCATCCCTTTCCTAGTATAACCAAAGTGTAGGCAGCTGGGTAACACAATTAGCACTCACAAATACACAGGGAACTTAGTTCAGAGGACCATATGAAAAAGACAAGTTTTGTCATGTGTTTGTGAATGCTTGTATTTTGGTCTAGCAGTGGGCACAAGGACCTAATTTTAGGAGCAGATACACTTCTTTCAAGCATTTCGTTGAAAAGTACCTAAAGCAGGAGGAATAAAAAATTTTTTTGTTTGTTCAGCTGATGAAATTACAAATACCTTCTTCAATAAATCTCTTTTTTCCTCTGCTACTATTTTTAAATCAGTAAGAGTTTGTCTAGAGCTAAAAAATCAAGTCATTACTTTGTGAAAAAAATGTTCCTGGCAAAATAAACTGTAAATGAACAGCTTACGTATTTTGAGATAATGAAGGTTTATACTTATTATTCCACTTACACATTTTTTCCACATTTGCATGTCAGTTAAATGCACCATTCTTTGTAGAATCAGATGAGTTGTAAGTTAGCACTGCTTCACAGAAACCAATGACTGTTTGTAACTTTAAAATCATACAATAGGATTATTTTTTGATAAGTTGTGCGAACTATGAAGGAGGAATTTTGACCTGATCTGGAAGTAGTGGAAGAATATCACTAAGCAGAATTCACGTGTAATACATAGCTGTGTCAACTGCAAAGATACACAATAATAAATGGAAATTATCCTTTCCTTCTTCATATGCCAACAGGAACAACAAAAGAAGTATCTTTTAACCATCAAAAATCTGTCTGCACACCTGTTTATACAGAAAAAATACTATAGCAGCTCAAAGTCAGTGATTTAAGGATAGACTCATTTCCTATATTTGCCTTGTTTGTCACTCTCATAGAGTAACCCCAGCAATTCAAATCATTAAAGTTTAAGCTGAGTAAGTGTCTAGATACAGGCAGGTCTATACAAGAAATGGCATTACTTGGCTACCACCTAGAACATGAAGGAGGATGCACACACAGTGACTGTAGCACTGACTTCGGCTTTCATGTACAGGCTAGCTTTCGTAATCATTTGGGCAGTAGAGTGTCTCCTCTTGGGTAATGGCATCATCAGTGGAATTGCCTAAATACCAGTGTGGAACTTGAAACATGCTACCCTGCAGAGATTTAAGTATTTTTCTTTTTTTTTAAGAGGTATTCAGAGCTCCCATATTTCGTCACAGAACAGACAAGAATGCGTTTAGCTTGGGCTTCAGCAAAAACCTAAGGCAAGTGTTTGGCGATGAGAAGAAATACTGGTTGCTGCCCATATTTTCAAGGTATGCTCAGTGTTTAGTGCTTCTTCATTTGTTAGAACTGTTGAATAAGCAGGATCCACAGGGTTTAGGGGGGTGGTTGGTATTTTGGAATAAGATACAGTAATATTTGCTTCAGAAAAATGTTCTTTGGAATTTGAGTTGGGTTTGGTATGTGTAACACTAATTCTGAATTTTTCAGTCTAGGGGATGGTTGCTCCTTCCCAACTTGCCTTGTTAATCAGGATCCTGAGCAAGCTTCCACACCTGGTTGTCTTAATTCAACATCCAAAAAGTAATCTGCTTTTTGTTACTTGTTTTAAATAGTTGATAGCCTGGTTTTACCTCTGCACATGTAAACAGAACCATTTATAAGATACTTAAAAATGGTAAGCAAGCAAAGAGTATCCTGTGAATAAATACAAGTCAGATTTTAAACAGCTGAGCTGTAATTCTACTAATCCTCAATTATATTTGAATTCATGGAAATAAGATGTTTTCCCCACCCACCCGATGTGCTTTGTCTCAGTTCAGTGGCATCCCAGGACTTGAGTTTTCCACACCTGCCTAACATTCTCTTCTGCATACATAGGAGACTGTTGGTCTGCCTGTGATATGGATGCATTATCTTGCAAGCTTTTGGGGAGGCTTGCTGCTTTTTATCTAATTAAAGAGGTTTCACACAGGGGAATCCCAGGCTTCAGCACTTGGAATCATAGAATCAACTAGGTTGAAAGAGATCTTCAAGGTTATGCAGTCCAACTTTTACCCCAGGATTGCCAAGTCTGTCACTAAACCGTGTCACTGAGGGCCTCACCTACACTGTTTCTGAACACTCCAGGAATGGTGATTTCACCGCTTCCCAGGGCAGCCTGTTCCAAGGCCTGACTACCCTTTCAGTGAAGGAATTTTTCCTAACATCCAATCTAAATCTCCCCAGGTGAAGCTTGAGACCGTTGCTTCCTGTCCTATCAGTTGTTAGCTGGGAAAATTAATCAGCCACCTCCTCACTCCATCTTCCTTTCAAAAACTTGTGCCGAAGCACAGGAGGCTGCCTTTTGAATGTACATGTGGTTTCTCCTGATATTAGGACATATTTTCTTAGTTGTTATCCTTCATGGACATGACATCTTTAAGGTGTGAAAAGTACACGGATGCTTCTTAAACAAAATCAATATAATAGCTTAGTATTTCAAGTTGTAACTTTTTTGCAACACTTACATAATAAAGAGTGTGGTAAGTAGAGTAGTCTTGAATATGTGACTAAGAAACTACCATGGAAGAGTAGAGACAATCTTTTATTCATAAAAGAAATACATTACATTTCAGCTAGCTGTTTATTGATGTTTTAAATCTTACCCCAGTGATCCATAGCTTGTATTAAGTAAGAGAATCTGGAGATGTTTTCTTTGCTATTTATTATGTCAGGTTTGTTGTAGTGAGAGAGAATATGGTTAAAGTGCGTTTGGAACTGAATACATGTACTGATATATAATAGCTGTCAAGGGAAAAATTGGAATGTTCCCCTCTTCTGTGCTAGGGAGTTGCTTTATAGATTGCATCTGTCACAGACTTGCATCTGTGACAACTACAGGGTAATGTTCGTAGTGATAAAAGTGTTGTGATTCATCAGAAAAGAAGCAAGGTAAGGTAGGTAAAATACAGATTATGACAGTTTGTAAAGTGTGGTAAAATAATGAAAAATTACTGCAGTTTACTGATGTTTTTTTATTGGTGTTACAGTGAGAACCATCTGTTTCCTGCAAAGCCGTTGCGTGATTCGCAGAGCCACCTTCTCACAGATACACCATCTTGGTCTGAAACCAGTGCAAAGGCTGAAAAAGGCAAAGTTGGTAAGGAACTGATCTTATGCTGCAGTAGGTTGTTTTGTAGTAAACTACTTTTGGAGGATACAGTGTAAAACTGACCACAGTTACTTGGTTTGTATTCATGAACCAAAATTCATGAAGCTTATTTTAAATCCACATTTGTAGGAAGTTTTGTGCATCGAGCTGCTGTGTCCTTCCCAGTTAAACCTGACCAAGAGATACTGAGAACACTATTACCATTAGGTGCTAATTATCGTTTAGGCTGAGCCTGATAGTTCTTTTGGCAACAAATTGCTTTTACTAGAATAAGATAACACCTTGTTGCAACTACTGAAAAGCTGTGTAATGGACACAGGAGAGGAATAGACTTGGTAATAGTGGAATGACATACAGATGGCTTTTTAATTAAAGGCTGCTGCATTTGTTGAAATAGACATGAGACCTTTTCCTATCGAAATGCCTCTTTTTTGTTTTTTTTTTTTCTCTCGAAAGGGGTGAGCAATCCTGCATTAACCATGGAAAATGAAACCTAATTTCCCTAAAAAGAAACATTTTGAATATGTAAGGAAAGGTATGTTAATATTCTCTGTACTTAGTATGCTTCCATGATACCTTACCACTTGAAGAATGCACAAAAGAAAATTACTAAAGCAATTCCTATTTTATTTTCTTAAATTTAATTGGTTTTACCATTATTAGTAGCACATGAGTTCATAGTTTTAAACTAAATCTTCTATTTCTTCATAAGTCATGTTTGCAAACTAGTTTAACCTTTATACCCTTTGCTTTTAGGTAATATTCCAAAGTATTATTCCCTTTCTTTAGAAAGATAATGAAATTGTGAGTCTTCAAACAGTCCAGCAAATATTTGTCACTCTGAGTTCAAAAATGAAGTTAGTTCTTAACACTGAACCATAGCTTGGTCTGCTAAAACAGGTAAAGATCTATTCACATGATGAAGGAAAAAAAGATTTATTTGAATATGTAAGCTATTACCAGCTTGTTCTTCTCTGCGAAGGACTGAGCTGAATCCTCTTTAATAGCAAAAAAGTACTGCCTACTGAAGACAAAAGGTGTCCATATGACTTCCTGAGCATTTAGTCACCTGTTGTCAAAACCAGCTAAGATGTTTTTGATTTCTTGCATTGGTGTCTTGCATCACCGACTTCAGGCTTGAGAAGCAGTTAGTACATTCTGTCATGTACATGGGAGAAGCAGTTAGTACATTTTGTCATGTACATGAGAGTAGGAGAACTTAGGAACTGGGTTGCAGGGAATGAACACAATTGATAATCATATTCACTTTCATATTCGAAGGTTTCTAACTCCACCAAAGCATATGGAAATCAGCTATTTAATATTTAAAACTGGATAAAGAATTTGACTCCAATCCTAAGAATTTCAGCATACTGAATAATTTACAATTTTCCAACATCAGAGGAGTTGCTCCAACAAGGTCTTTTCCATCTCTGCTATTGAAAGCACCTTTTCAGTCATCCTGAAGAAGTGTTTCCAGTGCATGTCCTTTATCTGTGTGTGACATGGCTCCTGAACATGCTGTGTCATAGCTGTCAGGTTGCTCTCAGTCACTCCTGGTGGAAGTGGAAGGCATGGAATGCCATCAGAGAACTGCAGTGATTGTTACTAGATCCATCAGGCATGGTACTGCAATGTCAAGGCAGATGATAAAAACGGTAGGTGTGCAGACAGCAGCAGGTGGCCTGCAGCTTCTACCAAAACAGATCCCACAAAAATTCTTGGCCTTTACATTCTGGTTTTGTGTTAAGTGGTGAGTGAAGACACAGATGGTTCCAGATATAGGTACATCTACAGACTTGATGGTGTGAAGTGTTAGTGTTGAAAATGTAGGTGTCAAATAACAGAGTTAAAGAGAGAATGAAACAGACATTTTCTGCAATTTTGCCCGCTCTGTGTACATTTTTCTAATAGAATCTAAAAATCTCATTTCCAACCTTTTGTTCAAAATGCAAGATCCTATGCTTCTACCACTTTCAGCAGAATGGCTTCTGGGAAAGAATGAATTACTCAACTTCATTTAGTTCAGTATCTTACATGTCATTACTACTCAAGTAAAGCTTTGGAGACAGGTTTTAAAGAACTAGTTTTGTCTGGTTAGAGTTCTGCTTTCTAAAGTCCTGTTAAATAATAACTTTGAAATGTTAATCTTTCTTTCAAGAATGTGTACATTTTATTGGGACTTTGTCATTCATATTATTCCGAGTTTCAAACATAGGCTGTGATTGTTCCCAAGATGCTGAAAGTGGTTTTTTAAAGCTGTTTATCTTGATAAACATCTTGTGCTCTTTTTGGTTGGTTGTTTTAATTTATTTTTTATCAGTCTGAGAAAGTAACAATTAGGGTTGTGTTTGCAATCTGATTACCTCAGCCCCTAGGTTTTGGGGTGGAATTTTTTGTCCGTGATTTTTTTTATTACTTCTTATTGTGAGCATCCATTTTGAAATGCAGCTTTTTAGAGAGACAACCTTCAGAGGAGGTTATGTTCCAAAGAATAAGAGTAAAGCCACATAAGGAGGGTTCTGGAAGTTAGTTATGCGTTAGACAGATACATGTACATCTCAAAAGGGCAGTAGCTAAGGACTGATAATTTCTCTGGAATGAGATTAAGTGTCAGTTTGGTTGCACCCTTAGCTCTGTTTATTTGTGTGGCACTTAAAAGACTTTCTGGAGATGTAAAAAAAAGCTAGATGACTGTATGTATGTGTGTTTATATATAGCTGACATTTAGTTGCTGGAGTGAGAGCCCTTAAAAGTAAAGTAACTACTTTGCTTTTAACTTCATTACTTTATTGTCAGTATTTGAGTTATATTTGTTTCTGGGGAATGAATAGAATAAAGATTTTTAAGTAACAACAAACCACAAAACCAAGTAATTATCTTTGACATGAAAAATACAGCTCACGGTTCATGCCAGTGTGTTAGTAATTTGAGTTTTTGTCCTAACTTGAGGATATGTTGGATGGTTGAACAGGGCTTTGATCAACCTGGTCTAGTGGCAAGTATCCCTGCCTGTGGCAGCAGGTTGGAACTAGATGAGCTGCAAGTTCCTTTCTAACCCAAACCATTCCATGTTTCTATGTTCAATATCTTGTATTTTGTAATCTTTTAAAGATGGGACTAATTACTGAGAGTGCCAGATACAGTTTACACAAATGTGATTGATGGAGAATTCTTTTTGATGATGTTGGTATCTGGAAGTACTGCAACAATAGCTCACTTCATTTTATAAACTGGTGCCTGCTTGCTGTGTAGTCAGTTTTTAATCACTGTCATCCTGAAGTGGATTAGTAGCACAACTGTGAACAGTCTTAGCAGGTTCCTCTTCAGGATGAGTTTTTCATATGGCTGTTGTTCACTTTGCACTTTGAGTTGATGAGGCTTGTTACAATGTCTTAAAGTGTTCTTCAGTTCTAATCCTGTATGTTGTGATTAATGTTATGTTCCAGTTCAAGAAAAAGCTGTTGTTGGAAGGAAAATGAATTCTTCCACATATCAGCCCTGTTGGTCAGCTGCTCCTGTGTGGATGTGCTCAGAAGACAAACGGACAGATGATTAGCTGTCTCCATGTCACTGCTTGAAACATGAAACTAAACATACTACTACTTCTGAACTGTATAAAGAATGTTTCAACTTAAAGTTACTGATTTGGAATGGTTAAGGATGATGAGTATTAGGAAATTTAAAAAAACAGAGTCTGAGTTTACAAGTGTAAAAATTCCCCGGCTGGTTTTACTTCAGTATTCAGCACAAGAAATATGTGACCTCCTCACGTATCAGTCCATGTTCTTGCCTTGGTTGTGAAAACTCACCTGTTAATTCAAATTGCTGTAAGTAGTTGACTTCCAGATCAAGGTTTTGCAACTACCGGCTTTACAGATTTGGAAATGTGCCAGTGTTGATTATGAACAATTTAGTGGCTTGGTGGACTGTGTTTTTATTTTGAGCATTCAATAAGCAACTTTTGCAGATACGGGGACCCCCGTGAAGTGTGACTATTTATGAAGTATTTTTGGAAAACATGATTGCAAGAGCTCCGTTGTCCCTCAGATCTGAGCTATGAATAGCTGGAAAAGTTGTGGAGGGGGGAGAAAGTCCTTTGTTAATTGAGTGCTGCAGTGGGTCACTGGCAAATGGAGTGATAAGCTTGTGTTCAGAATGAACGTGGCCAGGTGGGGATTTTGATTGGAGTTGCACAAGACAGTGCAAGAAATAAATTGGGGATTTTATTGTGCCACTTGGAGACATTAGCCCCTTTGAGAAATGAATGTTGACACTTAACTTCGATCCAAAAGGCTTTTTACCAACCTATGTTCCCAAGAGCCACTGTCTTTCCAAATCCACATTTGTTATTAATCAATAGTTGTCTCAGATTTGTCACTTTTTCACTGTTGTTTAAGACACTGCCTTTCTTACTGCGTAACTTAATGAATACCTTGTACAGTCAAGGACATGGTTATAACTTGTAGCATTTGCTTTTACAGGACAGCAGACATTTCATTGCAATACCAAAAAGCCAAGCTGCTGCATGTAGGAAACCCCGTTCAATTGAGTTAGAAGCTGGCAGCTTGCTTAGGATCAGAATTTACCAGCCAGAGAACAAAAGATGCATTATCAACTTTCAAAGTTAGGGAAGTTTCAGCTACACAAATCTAATTGTCTCGTGCCTTTTGTATAACTACATTTATGGTATCAGTGTTTACATTTAAATGCAAATTGTTACTCTGGAAGCAACTTCAGGAGGAACTCAGTAATGCTTTCTAGGTGGCTAAGATAAAAGGACTAGTCCAAAAGAAAAAGTTAAAACCTCTCAGACTAAGCTGGGTTCATTTGAAGCAGAAAGTACGTCTGTTATCAAACCCAAGTCATGTAGCAGGTGGTTCGCAGTGTGAAGATGCCAGTGTGCTTAGAAAACTGGCAGCAGGACTAAGTGACAGTTCTCTGAAAGCAAAAATCTTACCATTCACTCTACTACAGGCAGGTAACCTTAAAATCTGTCTTTCCTGGGTTTTCAGCTTCAGTGACAGTTGTTGGAGCACAAATGTGGCTTTTTTTTTTCTAATGAGAAAAATGTACTTATTTGACTTTTTTCTTTAATATAATCTCAGAACTTTACCAGCCTGAAAACATCTGTTTCTTGCCAGAAGTGCCAGATTGTGGATCCCTTGATGTAGAACACTTTTTTTTAAACTAGCATGAAGGTAGCATACAGTTTACATGATGCCTGCAGACATCTAGCAACCAAAAGTTTTTGCAGCTGTTTATTCAGTGTTGTTCTGTCACCTTACCTCGTATTAGTGTTTGTTTAAAGGCTGACTTGTCAAGAGAATAATGGGGAGAGGGAAAATATATTTTTTAACACTTTGGGTTCTCTAGCTGTAGAGTCTTGTTTTCTATGCAGTTGGTCAGTCACAGGGTGGTTTGTCATGGAGCATGCGTTTGGAAATAGTAAAAAGTTGACGTTCAGCTTCAGTGTGACTTGCTCCATATTTTTACATAAAGACAAAGTACAGATTTCTTCCCCAGCAAAGCTCATAATGGTAATGGATGTCTCTGGTATCAGGTATCAGCCTCCCTGGCTATGTCCAGGGCTCTGACAGCGGGGAACAGTGGAGACAAAGGACTGGCTTCTCCGTGTCTCAGAAGTCACACTTGGAAAGCACAATAGCCCTAAATAGCCTGCAGCTTTGATGCAGCCAAAGGCTGTCCTTCTGGCAGAAAACTGACGGAGGCATAGGAAACAGGCTGATGAGGGAGAAGAAAGGGAAAGAGAAATGGCAATAGCTCATTTCACTGTTCAGTGGATCTGTGCCAGAGAGCTCTCAGGAAGAATATGAGCTGTGCCTCTGGGAAGAGTACTGTCACCAGGCTTTGGAGGCTTCCTGGCAGTTTTTGTTGTATAGAGTATGAACAAAAGTGAGTGAGCTAATCATGCTCCAAAGTGTTAATTTCTGATAGGACTTTATTCTTGGCTTTATGCTAATACTTTATATAGCAAAGTGGAAATGGTCTTTTTGACATATTGATGCTGTTAACAATGCACATGGTAGAATTTGTGAAGAGGTAATATTGTTTGTCCACTTAAACTGATTCTCCTTTATATTCTTGCTAGGCACTTTACTACAGCCTTTTGTGTAACTTCTGTATTTTTTTAAAGACTGCTTTTTACATACTGTACAGTTACTAATCTACTTTTTGCTAAAAGAAAGTAATAGCCCTGATATTTGTCTTGCAGTATGACTGCATGTCAAGCTTCAGTGGAAGTTGGACAAGTGCTACACACGCCTCAGATGGGCTTGAGTCTCCCTAATGACAACAGAGCTAAATTTATTTTGTATATATGTAAACAGTCATGTGAATCATAGCCCCCCACATGCATAAGAAGCTTCCCTGATTCGTAGGTTAGGATAGATCCAATACATACCTGCACCAGAGGTAGCTCACACACATTGTGTCAGGTGATGTGCTGGTGATAGAGTGCTCAGTCTTCACAGACAGCTATTTTTATGGAGAAAATGGAATACCTTGAAGTTAAAACACAGGTGCTGCTATGCACTTTAATTCTTGAGAGAAAAACCATGGTCCAGTTTAAACTGCAGATTGATAGTTCTTTAGTAGCCTGTAACTATGGGCAGGTAATTAATGAAACTGCTAATAGGTTTTTACTGGTTGCATACTTAAAATCAGGGTCGTCAAGCAAGACTTGAGACAGGTTGCAGAAGTCTGGCTTAGTGCACGGTGTGCTGTAGCTGTTACGATCATTATTTGGACTGAGAGTTCTTGCCCTGATTTAGTTGGCTGGTGTGCTAGAGTGTGTGTGGGAGGAATATATTTCTACATTAATTCAGTGTATAAGTTTGTCACTTGTTAATGTATTACATAAATAAATGCTTCATGTTCAGCAAGTCACATACGTAGTAGTAATTGACTGTGCTCAAACAGCAGAACATAGTCTCTGCTATGGTATCATCAACATAGTTGCTGTAGATGTCCTCCCTCATCCCTTCACCAACAGTCTTTGACTTTTATAGGTAAGGTTTCTGTCCTCATTTCAATTTCTAGATCCAGAGCATCTCACACAGCACCTATAGGTGGAAACAGGTTAACAGGAAACCAGATCCTTTTTAGTCTTTCATGGCTTAATGCTGGCTGAGCAGAACATGCTGCACTCCTTTGGATGCTGTTGAAGGTAAAAAAGATGATAGAATTTTGGCCCCCAGAAGAGGGGGTTCTAAAGATCTTTTC
>JBCJKH010053309.1:19860-30915 GCA_039877255.1 Loriculus beryllinus
GTTCAGCCTGGAGAAGAGAAGGCTGCGTGGAGACCTCATAGCAGCCTTCCAGTATCTGAAGGGGGCCTATATGGATGCTGGGGAGGGACTCTTCGTTAGGGACTGTAGTGACCACACAAGGGGTAACAGGTTAAAACTTATATAAGGAAGTATGTAAGGAAGAAGTTCTTTACTGTGAGAGTGGAAGGTTTCCCCTCTCCTCCCTCCATTTCCCTCCCTTTATCCAACACAGTTGAGGCAGATGTCTTGGGAGCACAGGAAAGGCACGCTTGGGCAAGTCAATTCTACCTCTTAAGCAGAGACAGAAAAAACTTTTCATCTGTGCTGGCAGAAAAAGGACAAGACAAGCTTCTACAGAAATCAGATCCTCACAGTTGGCATCAATGCACATCTCATTCCCAATCCAAGACTGCTAAAATAACACAGGAGAATCCTACTCATTTCTTTACCATATCTAGGCAGGTAAGCAGGAAGAAAACACTGAAACTTCAAACATTTCCACAGCCCCACACACCCAACGTAAGTACCTGCGGCTATTTCTTTCAAAGAGTACATAGCAAAGAAAATCACTATTTCTATGAAAACACTCAGATTTAGATTTGGATTTTTATGTATTTATCCTTTTATATATAAATATCTCCTTCTTTCAAAGTCTGAACAACTACCCTTTTAAAAATAACTTGTCTTCAAAAACAAAATCCAGATAGATAGCTTTTAGCTTTCTTAACCTGACCCCAGCACACTGAAGATACTGTCACCTGTCCCTGCTTCCACCTTCAGTACACTTCTTTTCCAAGTTTGTCCATTGATGCAAGCTTCCTGTTACTTTCATTTGACTTCCTGTGTGAGGGAATGAACCATTCTGGAGCTTGGCGTAACCAGTCAAGTACAATTAAAGGCAGTTCTTGGATGTCAGGTTATAGGTCACTCCCAGATTCATATAGGAGGAAGCCTCAAATACTCTGAATATTTTCCAAACCCATTTTCTTCCATCTCAAAGATCCTTCTTACCTAGTTCCAGTGAGCAAAGGGAGTAAATGCTTTTTTAAAAAGTGACAAAGAACGTAACATTCCTGGAACACTCAGTTGACTTTAGAAGCCAAAACCACACGTAAATAATAAAAAGAGTAAATATAACGGGTTTTGATACTGCATTTCTTCTGGCAAGCCTATTCAAACATCAGTATTTTAAATGGATTGAGAAGAGCAGAGAGACAAGAGAATTCTTATCTCTGAGCAAAAAAGTGCACGTCTAGACAGCTGGAACTGTGCCTGCACATTCATTTTTGCAAAAGCTATTAAAGCTGCCCACTTTGGAAACAGATTCAGATTGCAGGCTCTGCAGTTCACAAGTAACAGTCCTATGCATAAGAAGAAATTACTTTTTTCATAATCTCTACAATTTACCATTTAAATCACTCTGTAATGGAACCTACATCTAATTTTGCCACGGAAACTGAACGATGCACAGATGTCTCCACAGCTCTAATCAGCTCCCAGACGGATCACATTGATCAGACTGAGCTCTCACACAGAATAAAGCATAATCTTCATTTCATGCTGACCGGTGGCTTTTGAGAAAAGCTTTTCTTACAGAAAAAAAACTAAACAGGAGAATTGCTGGAAGTCAAATGCCCTATGAGAATTTTAGGCTTGGACTTAAGCACACTCAGCCTGGTCCTGCAGACAGTGTGCTCATTAGCACTTGGCACACCAGGCACACACCCATCACGTATCTTTGGTTTTAGCCTCTTCCAAAAGGAACCCAAGCTCTGACAAGTTCATGATGGGAAGCAAAGAAAAGCACAGCACAGCATGTAGGATGCTCAGCATTCGCTTCAAAAGTGCATCCGAACTAAAACTTTTACTGTAGGCACACATTCAGAAGCCTCTAAAACTTCCTTTGATCCACAACTAAGAAGTTACTTCAAAACAAAAAGCCATCAAAGTTCTTCGAAGAGCCATTCCTTTAAAAAGTTAACCCCAATGAGCTGTATTGACATGCTTCAGGCAAAGCTACTGAACTTTAAAGCAAAGGCATCAAACTTCAGGGGTTCTTCATTCCACATGTATGCAGATGTTCCACGTAACACACAGTAAGAATCCATCCTGTTTTTTAATTAGATAGTCCCTATCTTATTAAAGCCAAAGGCAACCAAAGTTAAAACTAATCACCGTCATATAATGCATAATGGTATTAAAATTAGTTACTAATAGGATTTGGTTACATAGTCAATTGTAACCACCACTCCTGCAACTTACATCAGCAGGAACGAAGTGACTGGAAACACACAAAGATAATTCTGCACTGGAAGTGGAATCAGTCATGCAGCAACAAGTTAGATGATTTTATAAGCACATGGAAGAGAACTGTCATGCGTAAATGAACCAGAATGCAGAACTAAACTGACTAAATACACCAAGAAAAAGTCTGCAACAAAACCACCAGTGTGTTATGTAAGAAAACATTTCTTAGGCCTTTATTTACAAAAGCTTTAATAACAAATACCCTCTGTTATGCAAATTACTTGTTGTTTAAAAAGGACCACCCAGTTACATCATTGTAACTCCATGAAAAAAGGTGTTTTGATTTTTTTAAGTACAAGGTAAAACAGAGTAATTTGGCGAACATCTGGAGATTCTTCTACTATTGGTTTCTGTGCCAAGCACACACACACGTACGCGCGAGCACACAGGCGCACGGTGTCGCACTTTCCATCATTTCAGGCTAGTATTTAGCTATTCAATACCACAAAGTCCTTCCTGCACAACTGCTCTGTACACATGCTATGCAGTTAAGAATGTCCTTTAGGGTCCTTTAAAACAATATATCTAAAATATATTGCTAAGATATACTCAAAAAATAAACTAGCATTACACTCCTCAGGTACCTTTATTAGCTCTAAGTTATGTATATTTTGTTGTTTTACAACAAATATCTGCAACATCTGTCTTTGTAACAACTACAAAAAAGCACGATTTAATTGTCCTTCTAATTCAATTAAATAGTATTTTTTTCAGATCTTTGGGTTTTGTCTTTAATTAAACTTTCAAAAATCATGAAATCAAGTACGTAATAAATATGACTTCATAAAAAATATTTGAGGTGTACATTACTAGAATAAAAGCTAGGGAGTTAATCAAGGGAAGCGTGCCATTTCGAAACTCCTACTATTCCAATATCCTTCAGCTCTCAGCTTCACGGCAAAAACGCTGAATTCATAGCTGTTCTTTTCCTGAAGGGTGTAAAGCTGTTTTTTCAAGCCTCTTTCCCCCATTACAGAGCGGTTTTAAAGCAGAAGGCCAACCACCAGTTGACATGTGCAGGATGTGTTTGAAGATGACTGAACAATAGTAAACTAACAGCAGTTACTATGATTTCAGCAGTTTGTTTTGCTCGAACAGACAGAGGTAATGCAGCAAGTAAGTCACGTTCTGTGGGTTGAGATACCAAGGCAATACAGTGTGAAGCTGCTGAACTTGGCAGATGATTGTTTTCTAGCTCTGGGCAAAAGAAGAGAACAAAACAAAACTTCAACTAAAACAGAGAATCTGAGTCAGAGTCACTCTCTAAAGTGCAAATTTGATGGTCCACAATCTTGAATAGCTAAAACGCCTGCGTACTGGAAGGAACAGACACGAATGGGGAAAGTTAGTTACAATCAGTGCCAGTTAATTTGAAGGAGGGAGGGGAAAAAGAGACAAAACACCAGAAGATCAATACAGGTAAGTTTACCAGACTTAAAATTCATTATGATTCAACATTCCCCTTCTCTCTGCCACACTGATCCTATACATGCTTCTTTACAAATGGGCTAGTTATGAGGCCAAAATGTAACCCAGAAAATTTTACATATCAATATTAAGATCAAAATTCTGTGATAGGAACAGTCAAGTTTAGTACGTAGAAAGGCAGAAAAGAAAGTGTGCTGAGAAAGGGGGGAAAAAGCCTTATTGTCCAAGGGGTTCAACCAGAGATAAAACCTATATACAAGCACGTGGAGGTCAAAAAGATGGCCTTTCATTTCATGTCATGACTGTTTGTTGGCTTCTTCTTCATATGCATTTCCTGTGCCATTTTGTACATAAGATGACCCCGAACCAAGGCCATATAAGTGGCCGCAATATTTGGCATCGTCAATGTGATCTTCAAAGAACATCTAAAGAGTTAAAAGAGAGATAGAACTTATTGCCGAAGAAATGGCTCAATTTAAACAGAACTATAGAAAGGTGTTAAAAAGTTACTTTTTAGCATAACCTATGAAATCCCAAAGTGCAGAAGCTGATATAATTAACATAATAAACCAACGCATTATCAAAATGTGCTTATATGACATGATTCTTTAAAGTAAATCTGTCAAGGAATACAATCAGTTTTCTTGTGCACCCCTCCTGATGAAATGGCCAAATGGAATGTTTTGGTAATTTTGTATTATCGGTTATCACCCGCTTTTCTGCAAGTGCAGCAAAGAGATTTCTCCGACTGATCTCTGTAGAGTTTCTCCCAACAGGCTTATGCTTGGCATCCATCATCGGTGCCCATATTCTACCTACTCCTCAGTATGAGTGTTTTCATCATACTGTGTCCTGAAATGGAGGTATGTCCTCATTCATATTATAAAGGTTTGAGTGCGGGTATAATGTTTGAGCACAAAGCCCATTACGGAGTTCAAAGAAATGCAGAACAACGTATTTCCAGCTACCTCCTCATAGAGAGAAACTTCATTTAATAAGGAAGCACAACATTTACTTAAATTTTGCCATAGGACTGCATTTACACAAGTCTTAATTGCAAAGAGAACCTTTCTGTGTAAGACATACGTAACCTGTGGTGTTCTATCTTTCAGACTCAGGTTTTCAAGCAAAACCATGAGTTAACCCACAAAAATAAGAGGACAGCCACCTACACTAAAAACTTCACAGCAACCCTGCTGTGAACCACTGTGAACCACATCCCAGTGGCTGACATTCCAAGTCATCATCAACATCAGAAACCTAAGACAGCCAGAATCATGCAGAAGAAGGGTGGACACAATACACAATCTGAATGCAGAGGACTGCATATACCATCCAGGCTGAAAACTTTCCCCTTCAAGCTTTACTTAGAGCAGCACAGTCTGAATGGGAAGATCTGTAATGCAGGAATTGCAGACCTCAAAAGTTTTAAAGCCCCCAACAATTCTTAAAAAAATTAGGTAGGAAAACGCCAAAACAGCAGCTCTACTATTGCAGAATCAGTATTTAAGTATTTAGGTAATGGAAAAAAACAAAACCAAAAACCCACAAAAGATTTCAAAAGCCAGGCACAGAAACAAGAAGCAATATGCATTCACAGCATCTAAGCAGGGAATCAGTAGGGCTGGTTCACACCTGACTTCACACTGGGAAAAACACAGGTGGTCAAGAGTGACCCCTGACCTCCTTAAAATACAGGAGACTTAACAGTATCAGCAACTCATCTGCCTATCGCAGCACATTACTATCATGGAGATAACACCAGTATGTCCACCTACTTCTCGCATTTTGAAAAAGGCCATTCCTGTGAGTAAAGAATCAGATCCTGCCTGATGCTGTGGTCCTATCCTTTCCAGCTCTAGCTGCTCAGCCACTTCTTGTAATCCACCCTGAAACAGAAAACAATTGTGTTAACTGCTGAAAAATAAATTAAAGCAGAAAACTGAACAGCTGTATTTGGGGGAAATCTGTTACACAAGTCACACAACATCAGGTGTATTTCAACATTTGCACAGTAGCTCAAGGAGGTATTATACTAGATAAATAACACACCTGGAAAAATCAAACATTCAGTATCAATAGCAACATTAGAATTTTGTGTCAGTATTGATTAAATAAAGCAGTATCAACAAAACTACTACTCCTTCATGTTCCAGCTTCTTGATTAACCAGATGTCATTACTTTACAAAACAACTCCTTCAAGATGTTGAAAGAACTGGCAGTGCTGAAGAACAAAACCAGGTGTTCCTACACTCCTATTTGCATGAAAGTTTAAAAGGTAAAAATGTTCTACAACCTCAAGAATTCAAGTGCTTACAAATGAGGTGCCCATAAGCCTCCATGACTTAAAAATACCTAGGCTTCCTTTGAAACATACCTTTTTCTTTCCACCTACCTTTCAACAACTGAGTTTTTCCACTTCCCTTCACAAAAACTGACAGTATCCTTAAGTATCTAGAACACTAAAGGGAGTCCAGGAAAGTGTTACACAGCAGGCATTTAGAAACCTGATGGTAAAGTCCAAAGAGGAAGAAAGCACCCACTCCATCTCTGCAAGGCATGCTACCCTCTGTGAAAGTTAGTTTTATTAACCATCGTTAGAGATAGGGGGGAAAAAAACATGCAAAAAAATCTACTGCCTTGCAACTTTTCCAAGAGACTAAAATCCAACAGTGTAGCCAGCTTTGCTGTTAGAGATCCATATTTAAGTCATGTGTGTTGCAATAAAACCTATTTCTTATCAAAGTATTTAAGCATCTCACATACAAAAAGGGAACAATTCAAAACAGTAACTTTCTACTTTGAATGTTGATACATGGTAAAGCTGCAGACATCACTCCAAAGCTGCAAATCTATCTGTTCTTAAATGTAAAACTTACCCAGTTTTGAAGCAAACTTTCTTCCCAACAAGCTGATGTGAAAAACTATTCCCTTAACTGCAAAGTGACTAAATAAAACTCTTTATTTAGTGTTTTGGGATTACTGCCCCAAAAATACTAATAACCACTATGTATGGAAGCAAACCTGTCAGAATCTGTCTGGTTTTACACAGAACACAGATCTGTTGAAGGACAGACATGCTATATTGTAACTGCAGTCTTTTAATGCTGTAAACTACACTGTGAGCACATAATTTTGTACATAATTTTTTTTTAAAGTGATTAAGCCATAAAGCTACTGGAAACATACTAAAGCATGTACACATTCTTTAAGGTCTAGAAGGATCAAAAATAGGAAGACAAACTGCTTAGTGCTTCCATAAGGTTTGGAAAGGAAAAGAATGTTGCACAGAGGCAGTGCTTTTAAAAAAGACTGCCTAGTATTACAGTTCACCTTTGCTTGCTCTCAACCCATTTTAAGTATAAGAAGGGAAGCAATAAGAGGCAAAAGCATAACAATCAAAGTTAAAACTAACAGAGCAATAGAAATAAAGCCTGATCTGAAAATGAGATCAAACATTAAGAAAATTTCTGTGAATCTTCTGGCAACAGGTTTTGGGCCAGGTTTCTGTTTTGTTTAAAAAGATGGAAGCTTCAGTAACACCATTCAGAAGTAACACCTACAAACCAACATGAAAACATAGTACTGGCATAGACCCTCTGCTTCCTCAAGCTGTCAACAAGCAGTGCCTCATCACCAGGTCTTGCTAGCTGTAATACTATCTACTCTAGCTTCAAGTAACTTTGAGGAAAAAAACACTCAAGAATAAAAGCAGTAATAGTCACACAGCAGCTGCAAGCTTTGGAATGCAGCCTTAGCAATTCAAACTTTACAGTAACTGCAGCCTATGGAAGAATGCTTTGAAAGTAGTGCTTTTAATCCATTTGTGAATGTATCCATTTGTAAATGTATCACACACAACTTGTGTGGAACTTCTTGGTCTACAGCTGCAATACCTGCAGAATAAAATTTGTCCGTCTATGAAAGACTACTGGGATTGTCATTCAGGCAAGACTTTGCACTGCAGATAAGAACATTTTACTCTTGGGAGAGAAGGACAAATTCTTCCTAAATTTTCAGACCATCAGTCTTTCAAGAAAAACGCCACAGACTGATTTACATAATCACACAACCACAGTCAACAGCAAATTCAGATCAAATGCTGGTTTCATGGCACTGGTATCAGAATTTATTGTTCTTTATGAACCGCCATATTTAAAAGCAAGTTTCCAACAAGGTCTATAAATCTACCTTAGAGTTACCATTACTATCGAAAAGGTTTGGAACTTTTTACATAGAATGATATTTAGAGAACAAGCAAGTGTTTAACCTGTAATACATCAATATCCCAAGTTAACTCCCAACCTGCATATCAGTACATTCATGCCTATTTAAGTTGTAGTAACATACTATAAATTCAATAACTTAAAACCAGACTACTTAATTCCACAAAAAGAGCATCAGACAGCTTCCCCATCCTGAAGCATGTTTGACTATGGGTGTGTGAGGGACCTACAGTAGGTCAGTGACTTCCATATGAAAAAAATCTTAGGCTGGTCAATAAAGGACAACTGCACAGCAGTTCAGTTGAGTGCAATTTAATAGACTGGAAGTGACACATCAGGAGACAGTACATGCATTTTTAGTTAAAAAAACTGGATGTTTAGCGATTTGTTAGAGATAGCTGCTCTCGGTACAGTACAAGTCCACTATGATTTCATCCCTGGTAAATCTGGAGCGGTAGGGCAGTCCATATCCCTTCTCTGCTGTCATGACCAGTCTGCACATTAGATGACAGGATCAAGATTTACTGCAGGAAACAGGATCAAGACTTACTGCAGGAAACTGACCTACATATTCAGCTCTGAATAAATAAAATCACCCTTGTTCTTAAGGTTTGCTAAAATAAAGCCTGGGAAGGTTTATCTTGTCTCCAAAAAAACATTAGCATCTCTAAACAATGACAGTTACACACAATTACATCTTAATGAAATGACAGGAAATATAATCCCTCTTTTCCCCAAACTCACTGAGAATGTCACCTCTGGAATGGTGACACTGTCACCTCTCCTACATCGCTAAAGTTGGATTACACATTCTGGTTTTGGAAAGCGTGTTGCCACCACTAAAACACCAGATGCTTTATGCTACTTCACCAGGAGTGACAAGAGTGAGGACACTTGTTTTTAGGGTTTGCCTCCCCTAGCACCTCCTTTAAGACTCTCCATTTTTTCTTCTGGCCTATGTGGAGAAAAACTGTGTTTACGATGTGCATTAATACTCAGCCATTTACCCAGCTGATTATACCAATAACAGATCCAGATGAACACAGGTAGGTATATTTCTCTTTTTTGACTGGAAAGGAGGTCTTCTTTTCCAACACTAATTCAATTAAAAAAGGACTCACACTATTTACTTCCCACACAAGTAGGCTACTAAAAAGTTACACGCCCTACTAGTTCATCTCAGAGAGAAAGAGAGAACTACAAACAGCATACAGATCACTGGTCCAGTACGACGAAGTGGCAAGCCATCCCTCAGGATTTGGGTGTACTACAGTCAGTGTTCTTTTCCCTGCAGGTTGTCATTAAAAAAGCCTAGAGAATCAAGTTACTTCCCATAAAAGCAGTAAGTCATTAATTGTGATGCACCTCCTTCCAGTAGCAGCCTAGACTCTTACAGTTCTTTGGCAAGTAAAGCTGTTCACAGCCCCTGTAGCATCTTTCTTTCATTTGCTGTCTTCCCCTTCACATACTTAGTTCCAGTTTCCATTCATTCTCCAGTCCAATTAAGTATCCACATTATATGTCTGACAGAGTAAGCCAATTAGGAGCCTCACTGGCTTGACATGAGATAAGTTCCTAGTACTGCTTTTTTTGCCCAGAAGCCACGTATTGTCCCTGAACATATGCTGTTGTTTATCTTTCCTTATGAAGCCATCTGAATTATTCTTCACTCCATTCCTCTTCCCAAGGTAATTCCACAGCATCATCGTCGCAATTACCTTTGCCAAGATGCCTGCAGTCTTTTAGTGGACTGCACATTGAAGAAATCAGAGCATATAAAAATCCATCAATTCTTATGGCTCAAGAAGTGAAGGATTAATTTCAAACATTGGTTTATCATCTGTCAACAAAGCCTGGGCACTGTAAAGGCAGCATCAACATGCAATTTTTAACAGGTAAGTAGTTACAGCAATCGATGTGTGCTCCCTGCCTGCTTCTATCGATAGCCTTTAATATTAAATGTAAAAAGCTTGAGACAACAGTGCTTAATAGGCATTATCAAAGCAGAATCAGTAAATAACAATGTAGAAAATAAGAATTATTTTTTTAGGCATAAGGAATTCTGTCTCCAAACCCAAAAGTTGTTCTGAGCCATTAGCAGGTTACTCACCTTCAGATTTTTGCAGCTTTTCATGAGATACTTTACATCATAGATGACCGGGAAAAACAACCGCAGTATCTCAAAAAAGTCCAACTCTTCTTCAGGTAGATTAGAGTTTGTCAGGATTTTGATTAGATAGCCAAAGTCATATCCACTGCAAATTAAAACCAAAACCAATATAAGCCAGTAATTTAGAATCATCCTTCTCACTTCCAACATCAAGACTTTATCACACATTAGCAAGACATTCAGCTTAATTCCAATGCAATTAAGACTGACTTTTATGAAAGACTAGGCCTCAGTCTTAGTGGCCCTATTACAGACCCCAAGGAAAATATTTTAATTTAGTCTCAATGAGGCCAACTGAAGACACAAAAAGGTCTGCCTATAGGAGTTTCTCTAAATCCTGAAACAAGGTAATGCTGCTGTGGCTTCATCTGGCAAAAACTTACATTCTGATGTAAGAATTGAGTTTCTCACTACAAACTGAACAAGACAGACTTTTACAGTTCTTGAAATACAAAAGATTAAGGAGTTTCCAGAGCCAACACATGTTTATGTCTGAAGGCAAGTTTCACCCTCTCCAACAAAGAGTGGTCTTTCTTTCAATTTCCTCAATTAAACACATTAAACAACTGAAAAAAATTACAGCTTGTAGACTATTACTCTTTTTGGAGGCAAGGAGAGATGAAGTTGGAAAAATTTCTCTGTGTACATATAAGTCAGCAGGAAGCAACAAGACAACCGAGCAGTACAGGTTTGGTAGAAGAAACTGAGGTATTATAGTATGCATGTGGAATGAAGAATTTGGGAAGACTTCCTTCACAAGCGCCTGACTGAAGAATGAGGACATAGGAACAAGGTGAGGCAGTAAAATGGAATCATAATCATAGAATCACAGAATAGTTAGTGTTCGAAAGGACCTTAAGATCATCTAGTTCCAACCCCCCTGCCATAAGCAGGGACACCCCACACTAAACCATGCCACCCAA
>JBCJKH010053310.1:7506-20402 GCA_039877255.1 Loriculus beryllinus
GAGACCAGTGACAAGTGGTATTCCTCAGGGGTCAGCATTGAGACCAGTGCTGTTAAATATCTTTCTTGGTGACATGGACATTGGGGTTGAGTGCACCCTCAGGAAGTTTGCCAACAACACGGAGTTGTGTGGTGCAGTCGACCTGCTGGAGGGAAGAGATGCCATCCAGGGGTGTCTTGACAGGCTGGAGAGGTGGGTCTGTGTGAACCCTATAAAGTTCAACAAGACAAAGTGTAAGGTCCTGCATGTGGGTTAGGGTGATTCCAAACACAAATACAGGCTGGGCAGAGAATGGATTGAGGACAGCCCTGAGGAGAAGGACTTGGGGGTGTTGGTTGATGAGAAGCTTAACATGATTCAGCAGTGTGTGCTTGCAGCCCAGAAAGCCTATTCTATGCTGAGCTGCATCAAAAACGAGCATGGTCAGCAGGTTGAGGGAGCACTCTGCTCTTGTGAGACCCCGTCTGGAGCACTGTGTCCAGCTCTGGGGCTCCCAACATAAGAAGGACATGGACCTGTTGGAGCAAGTCCAGAGAAGGGCCGTGAATATGATCAGAGAGCTATGAAGTCTCTACAAAGACAGGCTGAGAGAGCTGGGGTTATTCAGCCGGGAAAACAGAAGGCTCTGGAAGACCTTAGGACAGATTTCCAGTATCTAAAGAAAGGGGCCTACAAAAAGCCAAGAGGGACTTTTACAAGGGCATGTAGAGGACAAGGGGGGATTACTATAAACTGAAAGAGGATAGATTTAAATTAGAAAGAAATTCACTGTGAGCATGGTGGGGTACTAGAACAGGTTGCCCTGGGAGGTTGTGGATGTCCCTTCCCTGGAAATGTTCAAGGTCAGGCTGGACAGGACTTTGAGCAACCTGGTCCAGTGGAAGGTATCCATGCTTATGGTAGGGAGATTGGAACTAGATGATCTTTAAGGTGCCTTTGAATCCAAACCATTCCATGATTCTATGATTCTATGCAGGAGACAAACTATTAACTGTATTAAAACAATTTCTGAGGATTTGATTGCTACTGCCACTCTTGGGTAGGTTTATTCTGGAATGTTTATACATAGAGGGTTTTTATTTCTGGAATTTTTAAGTAATTGTTCTGGTTTGAGCATTTATCTTATTTCTATGAGGAAATTTAGGCAAGGCCTTAGCTTTTATCAAGGTGGCATTCCAATATATGCAGGTTTTTATTGCAAGTTGCTATGGTAAGTTATGGTACCAGGTAGAATATATTCAATATAAAAATTCTGTAGAAAAGACTGAGTTTGCATGTATATTTATAATCCTGTACTCAAGATACTGCTGCCTTGAGGAGACCTGTATTTTTCTCATTTTGCTGTTGTTCTTTTTTCTGTTTGTTTTTTTTCTTTTTCCCACTATTTTAAGCTTTTTTTCCTCATGTTAGACACTAACAACAGTAAATTAACAGAAAATAAACATAAAAGGTAAAATATTAACAGATTTTTGGTCACAGTGAGCATTTTTGTTATTGTGAATTGGGATGTGTTTCTTTAAATGAGCATAATGAACTATCAAAATACGATGGCTATCAGATTAAGAACAAATCTGATTATCTGATTATGCATACAGATCCTTTACTATCTAAGTTGTCATAGCTGGTGACTTGTTGAGCTGTAATTCGTTACTCCAGCTTGAGACTGGCTGGTGTAAGAGTATTGATGGATCAATGATTCTGTTTTTCTTCCATTTTACATTTTTCCCCCCTAGATTTTCCTTGATTTTACTCTCCTGTATTTTCCTCTGTATTTTTCTCAGCCACACAGTTATAGTGCTTATAAGGTTGTTTAGTATAATACATGTTTTCACATTTAGTTTGGTCTAAAATTTACATATGTTTGGCAATGCTGTGTCAAATGAAAGTAAATCCTAAGGAGGTGCCCCTTACTTAACCCAGTGTCTTGTGTTATCCAAAGAATAGCTTCAAAGCTGATTATTTTACCGAGAGGCACCATACAGGCAGCCCTTTGATTTTCTGTTTTACTGCTTACAAGCTCTGATAAAACAAATTAAAATAAAATTTCTCAAAGATCTCTTCTTTATATTTTTAGCTCCCCAATAAAAGAGATCACCTCCACATTTTTGCCTGTGCTATAACCGTTTACACATTCCTCAGTTTAAAGGCAAAAAGAAAGCTTTATAACATAGAGCTTGTATTATACAACTCTGTCATTGTGTTTAATGTGATTCAGTACTGCAGCTGTTTATTCCCTTTTTTCTTTTCTCCGACAACAATTTAAGATTATTTTGGTTAAAGTGAAATCGTGTTCTTGTTACTCACCTGTGTTATAAAAATTTACCATATTTGAAAGTGTCATCAGTGCAGCAAATGTTTGAAATTGTGTTGAGAATGTAATAGATATGAGCAGATGGGTTCCTAGTTTCAATCCCTATAGTGAAAGATGTGTACTGCTAAGAACCTGCCTTTAAACAATGACTATACCATATGTTGTTGTAAAGAAACACATTAAGGTTTGGTAAGCTGTTTAAAAAAACCCACTTCCTATCATTCAACCTCTTATCTTAAGTTAAGATGCTAAAGTTATTTCAAAACGTGGAATAAGTTATTTAATTTAAACACTAGTAGTGCTGATAAGCATTTAACTTGGTATGTCCTGAACAGCTATGTGGATGATTGAGAAAGACTTGGAAAATGTTAGTGCTGTATCAAATTGTATGTTGGCAAATCATTTAACTGTGCTTTCCTGAAGTTTTGTTTGATATGTGAGAACATAGCCATCTCACACTGATTTTATTATGAATGCAGGAAGTAATGGTTATTAGGGCCTGGGAATCCCGTTAAAACATATACTTGAATTAGCATGTTACCACTGATAATAGGCTTAGCAAAGGAAAGAGCTTGAACTATTCAAGTAGTAGAAATATTAAAAAAGAAAAAGGTACAGTAAAAAATAATGTATTCGAAAGTGAAATAAAAGATGAAGTCAACAACCTATCCTTTAGTGCATTAAAAGTAGCCACACACTTAACATGTGAATTTGGTTAATTTACAACAGTTAGAAACAGCAAATAAGAGAACATGAAGTAAGTCAAGGCTTTTATGAAGAAGCAATATCTTTTAGTAGACAAATTACTTTAGCGAAATAACAGCTGGACTTCCTGGAGTATAAGCTCCTATTTAGGCCTGAAGTAAAGCAACTACTGAATATATTATTTTGTCTAGTAAACCCATGAACTATCCTTATACAACTTAAATAATTTCTGTGCACAGAGTATCCTATTTGCACCGTTGTTGCTACTAGAAACATATTTATGAAATTATCTTTTTTTTTTCCTAGTTAGCTTCATTCTGCTTCACAAAGTGATTCTTTTGCTTTGTGGAAGGGAACTCAGACACACACAGTGCAGATTCAGTAGTAGTGCCAGATATAGTGCAATCCCAGTTAGAACTGGTAGGCTTTGAGATAGAGATCGTTAGATGCAGCTTGCATGGAATTACTATCAGATTCCATTAGATAAGTTCCAAATTTGTGGCCACAGTGTTTGCTAGAGACTGGTCCTGAAGACTGTGCTTCTCTAATCTACAGTTGAACATTTACCCTCCAAGGCTGAACCCTGAATAACTTGCTAAAGTTCTAAGTCATCATTTGTAGTTTTCATATAGGGAAAACAATTGTAATTAATATTTGGTATTTTGAACCCTGCTCTGAAGTTGTCAGTACTTATATTTTACTTCTGTACATATCTAAGATATATGGTAGGTTTATGACATACCCTGGCAATCATTTCAGATGGAGAATTGACTCATTCATTTAGGCTCAATGAGCAGTTGTGTTGAATCATAAAATCTAGTGGGAACAGGCTGTCTACAGTTTTTGCATCCTGGCTGACTATGTAGGGACACTTCAGATTTTGTCATTGCTTAGTAAGATATTTAAAGCAAGGCAACTGTAGTATACAGTTTTGAAAGACTTGAATTGGAGGTGCAAGTTTTCCTTGGGCATAATTAATAACTAGGTGGTGAAGGAATGCATGTTTAAAGATATAATAGCGTGATGTGACATATGAATGGTGCAGGCATACCCATAATTGGTAGTAGTGCTGTAGCTATAGTAATCTGAGAGTACAGAAGCACAAGCCAGGCCAGGCTTCTAGGAAGAGGCAAAATCTTATCATAGCAGTTTTCAGCTGGAGAAATTTATAAGCTTTTGAGAATGAACGACAGAAAGAGACATGGAGTAGAAGCAGCAAATGTCAACATGTATTCCATTTGTGAATAATTGCTTTGATAATTTAAATTACGTAATTATGTTGAACAGTTTGAAGGAAAAAAACTGGCAAATGCTGCTGTGGCACAGAGAGAGATGGAAGCATTAGTCACTGGGAGACTGAAGGGTGATGATGGAAAACTACAATAAAGGGAAAGTTTAGAAGCCAAAAAGAAAAATTCATAATCTATTAAGGTAGAGAGTTTAGTATAAACAAAACCACAACTATGCTCTTCTAAAGTAATCATGTGAATTTCAGTAATTCCTTGTGGGTTTGTGTCAGAACAGAAATTCTTCACCAGCATCTTTGCTAGACTGTAATTTCATGTAATTATCTTTGTGTTTGTATTTAAAGTAACTAGGTTCTTTCTTTGTTCTTTCATTTCCTTAAATTGAATGTTTTCTCTCTTTAAGTGTGACACGCTTGTTCTTTTATTTGGTGAGAGAATCAAAGCAACTCAGGTTGCATAGCATTGTCTCTAATCAAATGAAAGTAGATAACTCTGTAGTTTGAAAGTGAAACCCAGCAGCAGTTCAATGAAAACAAATCTCATTAAGTGCTACTGGGTTTTCTATTTATATTGCCTTATTTTCTATCTCCTTGCAAATTGCTGTTTCTTCCTTCTTCTTTTGTAGTTCTAACAAACCAAAATGAAACTAAATGTGCTTTGATTGCATTTACAACATCATCCAAAAAAAGTCAGTGATTTTCATATCATATGAAAGGTACATGCTCTATTTTTTTGAAGATTATTGTATGAACTTCGTAGAAAGTTTGCTGTTTGGTGTTATCAATACTTCTTCCAGAATAAATTTGTCTGAAATGCTTTCAAAAGAAGATATCTTATAAAATTTCAAAAGAAGACATGATTGGAGTCCTACTGAAGTGTTTCCTGTAATAAGATGATTCTCAAGCAAGTCTTGACTATTAAATGTCTTTGTTAGTGCGTACAATTTATTTTTAGTAATGATGAATGTCAGTGTTTCCAAAGCTTTTTCTCTTTTTGCCTGTGAAGTCTTTTGCCAAAATGGAATTACAGTTCTGCTGTATATCTCACATTACTTATACTATACATTTTTTATCGTGAAATTGATAGAATGGCAGATACTGGTCTGATTGGCAATACACATCATAACAAAGAACCAAATACCTAAATCAGTTTTCAAAATGGCACTTGCAATTATTTGTGAATGCTAGCATTTGTACGCAGCATAGTTGCATATGCAAAATGAGAAATTTATGTACTCTAATCAAACCTGTACCTGCAGAAGAGGTCTAATATGTAAATATAAAAGTAGATAATTTGAAAGGAGAATTCCTCTTGTAGCTCAAAACTTCTAATATCAGCAGAAGGTGAGAACAGTAAGAATTCTGTTCTGTTAATTCATTAAGCATTTCTGTGAAAAGTGTTTCTGGGAAAATAAAAGGGTTGTATATCTAATGGACTCCTAACATCGCATACTGAATGCACTTAGTTTACAGTTGTCCCTGCCCATGGCAGGGGGATTGGAACTAGATGATCTTAAAGTCCTTTCCAACCCTAACTATTCAATGATTCTATGATTCAAAGATAAAAAGCTAAGATTTTTGCTGATAGAAATTTAAGCATTATTTTTTTTTAAATATTTTCTTCTGAACAAACGGGATTCTTCTGGATTAGATGATGCATGAGCTACCAGTTCCTTAATAATAGAAGCAAAGTATAAGATATACTGAAGTAATAATCTGTGATTTTAAACTGAAGTGTACACTTCTGTAAGCAGCTGTGTTCTAAAGTAGGATATGAAGAAGTGCTTACGAGAAAATATGCAGTAAAGTTTTAAAAAAAAAAAAAAAATTTATGAAGTAAAAAATTGTCTTAGCGATTTGGAAGGGAAGGGATCATTCCAGATTGAAGATACTATAAGTTAGAATAGTTCTGTGCTCTGCTAATTTAAGAAGAGAGAGGAGAAAAAGGGATAAAATAGTGAGAATATAAGTAAGATCAAAATTACAGCACGGCTTCATAAGTAGTAAGCAGAAAACTTTGGAAATCAAAACTACCATAGTTCCAAAAAAGATATGGAGATGGGGCTTAGATATCTGATGCTGTTGAAAAAGAACTGATAATAAATTGAAATTAAAAAAAAACCTAAACACTGTTATTTTCCACATTCACAGAACCACAAGATGGTTCATGCTGGAAGGGACCTCTGGAGATTTTCTAGTCCGAAGTCTCTGTTCTAAACAGTGTCAGCTACAGCAGGTTGTCCAGGGCTGTGTTCAGTTGGGTTTTGAATATCTCCAAGGATGGAGCCTCTGATACTTCCCTGTGCAGCCTATTCCATTTTGTTACCACATTGAAAAAGGAAGGGGGAGAGAGACTTCACACTCCTGTGCCTTGTTCCAGTGGACTGCTCAGCCTGGAGAAGGCTGCATGGAGACCTCATAGCAGCCTTCCAGTATCTGAAGGGGGCCCATATGGATGCTGGGGAGGGACTCTTCATTAGGGACTGTAGTCACAGGACAAGGGGTAATGGGTGAAAACATGAACAGGGGAGGTTTAGATTGGATATAAGGAAGAAATTCTTTTCTGTGAGGGTGGTGAGGCACTGGAATGGGTTGCCCAGGGAAGTTGTGAATGTTCCATCCCTGGCGGTTCTCAGGGCCAGGTTGGACAGAGCCTTGGGTGGCATGGTTTAGTGTGAGGTGTCTCTGCTTATGGCAAGGGGTTTGGAACTAGATGATCTTAAGGTGCTTTCCAACCGTAACTATTCTACCGTTCTAAAATTGATGTACTAATTAAAGGTGCAAGTAATACTGTCAGTCCAATGGACATACACTAACAAATATGACTTATACCTATCAGGTTCAAATGCCCCATTTTCCTTACAGTGCATTTGTCTGCCTGCTATGGAATGACCAATATTTGTAAGCTGCTTCTTCTGACTAGTCTTTTGTCCCCATTAGGTCTGGGAGCTTGTGACCTGGCAGCAGAATATTCTATTTCTCATAGTAAATAAAAATATTTCAAAGATTTCAGGTTAGACCTTTATTGCAATCATTATAATCAAGTCTGTACTGTTTAATCCCCAGAGCGTTTCTAGTTATGAATCTCACTTGCAGACCACATATGAGGATGAGGTCAATGTCACTTCACCACAACCATCCTGAAGCACAGGGAAAACTGAGACCTGGCTCAGCGTAGCACAGCCACCAAAAAGTTGTGGGTTTAATTCACATGGGAAAGCAATAGAGGCACCTCCCCTTTTTTGTTCCTCACAAGCAGTGCAGAGAGGATTGTGATGGCAACAACTCATTGATATGGGCTGGACCCCTGCTCCAGGTGTCCCAATATGGAGAGGCAGAACAGCTGGGTTGGGTCACCTTAAGCTCAGCTTCATTGCTCTGCCACTGTGTCTCTGAGACATGGACTGCCAGATCATGTCACAGGACAAACTTGATCCAGATTAGCTGTAAGCATTATAGTCACATTTAAATGAAGTTACATCAAAATAGGGTTTCCTTAGGTTCACCTTTTCATACTGGTTTTACATGGCAAAGGAAGGTAGGCTGTGGCTGTCATGCAGGCAAAATATTGGAATGATTTGGTCAGACACTATCTGACGTGTGGTAAATCTTATCAGTGTAAAGTAGCATTAATAGTTTGGATCCAGGATAAGGGATGCTAAAATTGGATTTCCTGTTTTACTAACTCAAGGCTTCAGGACAATAACACCACTAATGAGAAGTGTTATTTCTGATCACAGATTAAAAAGACGTAGCTGAGTGTGAAGATGAAAGATCATAAATTAATCTCTTCTTGATTGACACAGCAAATCAGAAAAGATCTTTTAAAAAAATTTATTCATTGTTGATAACTTCTGAACACACCAATAAGTCGAGCCAAAGAAACACAAGGCCCTGTCACCCTCACACTAACCCAAGTTTACATGTGGGTTGTAGACATTCCAAGGTTTACTCTTCTTGCACTGGCAAAGCTTTCCTAGAGCCCAAGAGGATTGCCAGGCCCTTAAGACACACAGAGCCGAGCACAAAGTGGGGAGCCTTCTCTCAGTTCTTATACAATCACTTAAAGACTAAACAAAAGCTGCAGTCAGGAAATACACAACAGAAAAGCCAAACTTCAAGCTGTGATACTTCTGAATTAGTGTGTCTCCATTTTCCTCTTAAAGCATTTTCTTTTTTTTTTTTGTAAAACAACAGTACTGTACCTAGTAATGTCATAGCCCAGTCCTCAGAGAGTTTTAAACATAAGAAGACTGGGAAAAAGAAGATATTTCATGACTCACTGTCTCATATGGCTGACTTTTCCTGATGTGAACATCATTCAGTATGTGAGACTGCAAATAGATTTCATGATTCTCTTTGTATTATTGAAGACATTTAGTAATGTCTTTACTAATGTCTTCCTGTTTTAAAAATAACAGAAATGTTGATTTTTTTAAAGAGGAACTTTTCCTGTGTTGTCCTAGAGAATGAATACAAGTTCATGTTCAAAATGTCATTCTTGTAAAAGAATTTTTCTCAATGTAGAAGAAACAGTTTATTTGATTTTAAAAAGCAAAAAAAAAGAAGTATTAGAAGGTATAACCACTTCAACACAGAGACTGGAGTGCCAACCTTGAAACATGCAGATGCAGTAGTACAGGCAAGAAAGCGAAACCTGTGAAAAGCAAAAGCTAAGGTAAAAGTCTGGTTTAATGCAGAACAGCCAGTTCTGCTGGTGACAGCTCATCTTCTTGGTTTCCAGCTCCTTTTCATGCTTCCAGGCTTCATATGCCTGATACATCTTCAAACAGCTGGAAACAATTATGGAAGGGAGCCCAGCTGCTTCTCTGAGGTGTCAGTGCTGAGGAATAATATATGGAAAAAACAGTGGGTATTCTGAGGCTGCAGGCATGCTGAAAGACAGGAGCTACCTGGGGCCAGCACGGGGCTTCAGTCAAAGAGAAGTGGTTAGAGTAGAAGGGATGTAGGAAACTGGGCAGAAAATGTACCAAAGGAGGGCTCAGGGTAGCAAGGAGCTTGGAGTAGCAAGGAAGAAGAGCATCATGACCTAGTCAACAAGAATAAGAATCAGCAGCAGACAACAGCCAACTGTGAAGAAGAAAAAAAGACCTTCAAGTGCCAGACAGTATTTTTTTTCTGTTTACCAAATAAAATGTGCAATCAAGGCCATAATTATTTTACTAGAAAAGTATTTTCCACATTAAGCAGTTTTAGCAGCCATGGGCATGTCACACAAACACAGTCAGGAAGAGTAGACAGCACAGTTATGAACAAGAGGTTTTGCTGTCTGTAAGGCACGCTGTCACTATCAACTGCATTTTCCAAAAACACTTGATAACTGGTTTTCAGTTTCCCCACCACAAACCTCATGTTAAAAGTAGCTAGAAGGCAAAATTTGCTGCTCACAGAGAGTCAAGCTTAACACTCAGCAACTTCTGATCAGGTTCAGAAAGTCACTAACAAAGCTATCTGGAAAATACTTGTACCTTCTCATAGAAAGATACAACATAGCCAGGTCCATGCAGAAAACTGAAAGTTTCTCCAGGATTTTATGCAATGTCCTGTATTTATACAGCTGAACAATTCAGGGCAAGGCTGTTTGTAAGTAACTGTACATGTCATAACCCGAAGTGTGCATCTTTATGCAACCATATTTGAGTGTCTTCATTAATTTGTATATCTCATGTTATGCTCCCAGTTTTGTTTTTTTTTTTTTTGAAACCTTCTCAAAATGCTACCCCTATTCTTCTATCAGCACCAAAATCCTACTAAAATAAGCATGGCCCTCTTGAGTAGACAAAAGCCCATCTGATTCAAATTCCCCTCTGAGAGTAGCAAATCACAGATGCTCAGGAAACAGGATGAAGAATAAGCAAACATGGTGACTGTTCTCAGTGTACCTTCCCTGCTTCCAGGAATCAGCAGTTTGAGAACTTTTTGAACCAGGAACTTCATCTGTCACGGTAAGGTTGTTGGGTTTAATAGGTCACTGAAGGACTTGTTTAATGTGCTTAAACTGAGGTTTCATGCTTCTCATTCAATTGGATAAATTGAATACCTCCCCCTTAAACGTGGCCCAGTTTCCAAAGGAAAGGAGCTGCTTTATTATTTACTCTCCCTGTAGGAGCAGTAAACAACCTTCAGTACTATTCTAGAAGAGATTCATATATTGTGAGGCCTAAACCTGTATCCAAGTGCCATATTCTTCCCAACAATATTACCCCATCCTTCTGTATAAGAAATCTTGCAAGGAACTTGTCTGAAAACAGTACATGAAAAAACTGCTTCAAGCATTATGATAATCTGAAGAACCCAGGGAATTTGCTGCTGCTGTTCAATGACATCTAAGAGATCATCAGCAAATGCACTGTCCCCACAACTATTTTAAACAAAAAGATAACTGTAACTGGCACAAATACCCAGTGATGTTTATGTGTACAAATACACTGCAGAATCATGCTGAGAAAGGAGATATTTCAGTTAAGGAAGTAACAGGGCACAGTGAGCACTACTTTGCAGATCTTTCTGAAAAGATCTGGAGAGATGTTTGGAAAATGAGGAAAATGTATTTTGGTATTTTCTGATGGATAGGAATAAGGGCTGATAATTGTGTCCCCAGCTGCTCTGAATGTAAAGAACAATTTTGGTGCTTCATTGATGAAGAAAAATGGCATTAGCACCTAAACCAAACCAAGGCAGGGTGGAATCCTGCTTCCACTGAAACCTTCCACAGGTTCTCCCTGTGATACCAGTTGGGGTTTTTTCACCTAAAAATGTATAACTGGAAAGAGCACATGAGATCAGCTGTGCCCTGTCTGGGGTCCAGGGATATTCCCACCCACCCTAATTCAATCTCCTTCAAGTGATGGAGCCATTGTCACCTGGCTCAGAGTTCATGCTGGGCTGCTCACCATCAATCTGTGCATCTGCCTGATGCACAGTCTCCTGAAAGAACTGCAGCAAATCTCCCACTGGCTTTTGAAGACAAGAACAACTCATCTTCTCTCACCACTAGGATGTCTTCCTGATGGTACTCACTTACATACCTGTACCCTAAAAACAGTGCATTCTTCTTACTGGTCTTGGTAAAGCTCCCCAAAACAGCTGCTTTTCTTAAGTGTGATGGTAGATGAGAAGTCCTTATCTCTGAAAAAGGAATGTAGGTGGCCAGTTCACCAACTTACTAGGAGTGAAAAGCACTTTTCTTTAGCAAACTGGAAAAGCACTTTTCTTAAGCAAAATTTTAAGGGCACATAAAATTTAACAGCCTCCTGCAATAGAACAACATGTGACTCAGACGCAGCCACCCAACCCTGCCTCAGCTGCTTACTTTCAGTTCCTCATTTTAAGGAGTTTACATAAAATAAAAACAGAAAAAGGAAATAATCCTAACGTTTCAGATTAAAAGATTCTTCTATGCAGAAGGCTGCCTTTGTCTATTTCTGCTAACAGGTGAAGTGTAATATAGACCAGAAAGACGAGCATTTTGCTGACTCATGGTAACTAGGGATAATCTCCAGCCCGCTGTTGATCATCCCCACCCAATAAGCAGCTTTGCAGGGAGGCGACAGGCAGCAACAGGCTGGAAAGCATTACCAGTAGATATGTTTCAAAGCAGTTTTGCAAAGTGAGACTAAGGTTCTAAATTGGAATTGTAAAACAGCTCAGTAGAAATTCTGTCTTAAAGCAATGCAGTCAGACTCATCACCTACCTACAGTGAAAAACAATCATCATGTCTAGTGCATAAATATAAATGAAAGCAAAACAGGAAGAAAAAAACAAGAACTGAACAGCTGACAAAATTAATTTCAAGTCCTCGAGAACCCTGAAAGCCAGCCACAGCAGGTCTAACAACTCCTGGTTGCTTTACTTTGAACTGGATAAAACTGCAACAAGCTGCCTGCATAAGCTGCACCTGAACCCAGTGTGGAGAGAGCTGTAAAATTCTCCTCCGCTGAATCATCTAAGCAGAAAGGTCACAGGACGAAGGGCATTTGATAGAAAAGTCTAAATCTGAGATATAAAACAGTTGGAGATGAGCAAAGCGGACTTGCAAATACAAGAGTATGAGAGGGAAATAACTGAAAAGAAAAAGTACAGAATAAACCACACCATTTGGAAATGGCTGCTGTCATGTGGCGTGCAAGAGAGGCCAGCAAGAACATCACTTCTGTTAGGAGTACCTAATTCATAGAAAATAAATATCTCCTGATGCCTTAACATGTCAGAGGTCTCATACAAGCAGAAGTTTTCAACACAGCACTTAACAGTAATAAGTACCACATGGCATGGAAACTACAGTCAGCATTTCTGCTCATGCTGAGAGAGAGTGGTTCAAACCAACATTCCATGTTCAGCTACACTGGATTGGTGGATGTCCTTGCCCATACCTTTCAGGCACCTTCTTCCGTATGAGCTGAACTCAGTCACATTGTTTTAAATATTCTGGACTGCAAAACCCAAAAAAGTTAGTATTTATGATTATCTGTGTCTGTCAGTTACCCTGTGGGGCTAGAGACCAAGTGCTAAGCAGCTTGGATGGGGCCAGCAGGAGGGCATGGTGGTGAAGGTGTGAGCTGAGACAAGGAAGCCTCTCTGAGTTACTTGGGCTACAGGTCAGCCACCACTTG